>JAVYIG010009686.1:0-75974 GCA_035222895.1 Strongylocentrotus droebachiensis | reverse complement strand
GCTAGATCTAGATCTAGAAAATTAAAAAACTACTAAAATTTTAAGAAAACTAACTTCATTTGATTTTGAGTGTAAAAATTAAATTATAGGGATCTAGTGAGTTAACAGATGATTTATCCAAATGATAAATCCGTCAAGTGTTACATTAATATCACCAATGGCAAGGCAAGTAAATTCTATCTTTCAGTAGGCCCTAAGTTCATTTCACATCTAGATCTATTTTGATGTCTTCTCTTTTCAGGTCTTTGTCAATTCAATTAGTTTATTACAAATGCATAGACAGCCAAAATTTGCCAATTACACTGTACATGTTAATGTTTAAATTGTATTTTTGTTAAGCCATAGCATAGCCATAGAAGTCTACATGTATAAAGAATGTAATTTATCCCAAACAGTCTTGTACTATTGTAGTACATGTATAGTAGTTGTAGATCTAGATCTACATGTAGATTTACAAAAATGTATACTATGTAGGCCCTATCTGAATCTGAAAATAATAATGGCTCAACACTCCTCGTACAGTGAAAAAGGGCAGTCTGGGCCGGTGTGTGCATGACGTAACAAAATTATACCATTGAAAATATGGTTTCACACGTTTTTATGTTTGGATTTTGAATGTTAGGTATGGATGGTGAAAAAGAATTCCAGTCTGTATTAAACTTGTAAGTGATTTCTGAAGGAATGATAATTTGAAGTAATCTTTCAACTAAATTCAATGTAAGAGAATAAAGAGATTTATTGTGTGATCTTCTAGTTAAACTAGAAACGTTACAAGCAATCCTTCTCTTTTTAGAAATTGTACTCCATGCAAGATCTTTCAAGTTTCAACTGCAGTGGAAGTCACACTACTTTGTCTGCCGTAGTCACTGTTGACAAATTTGGCAGCCCTTCTTTGCACTACTTCAAGTTCAACTTGAGATATGAGGTCATTGGTATGGGGGTCCAGACCGATGAACAATATTCCAACGATAGTCTTTCCCTTCTGTTGAAATGGTTCTGTATATTACACAGATCTGCAACAGTAGAGGAAATGTGGTTGGGCAGATTGTTAATGTACATGTACATGCTAAAAAGAGCAACGGGCAGAGAACCACGCCTTGTGGTACTCCAGATTGAACTTCAATCCAGTCTGAATGCTCACCACCAATCACAACCCTCTGCTCGTGTACAAGTAAAAGAGGCATAACATAATATAATAATAATAATAATGAAACAGTGCTTATAAAGCGCTTGCCACCAAATTCTCTAAGCGCTATACAAACAAAATACAATGACAAAGTATATATTATACCAGAAAATACATTACTACAATATACATGTACAGTGTACCTAAAAATTACAATACATGTGAAAAATACAGCAATGTGAACGGAGTAAGTTAAGGGCTAAGTCTACTGCAAAAATAATCACTTTTAATATACATGTATGCAGAAAAACAAGAGAAACAGAGCAAACAAATTATGAGTAAAATTGGATAACTAATAAGGAAGTTATGAATTTTTGAAAAAGTATGGAATAATGGAACCATGGAAATCACTAGGCAAATTGCCAATTTGTGACGTCATTGCCTCACTATTTATATACATTGCTTTAAATATTTTTATGCCATTAATTTCCCTTTTTATCCTCAACAACTTGATTTCCCTATGCCCTTGCCCAGGTTATATGATTTGTATAATATTGCATGCATGACTTTTCACAGAATCTTTTATGAACTTTGAATAATTGATACTATTTTCTAAATATTGTTTATTCATAATCATTGATTTTTAACTTTTGTATAAGTAGTTTATAAAAATCTAAATTTTGTCATGATTTAACTGAAACAAATTACTCTAATAGTGCCTCCACACAAAAAAACATATTACTATCAATATAACTTGGAGATTATTAGGGGGAAAATGGGAAAGTTATATACCGGTAATCAATATAACCAAAACAATCAGAGGATAGTGAGGTAATGACGTCACAGACTCATGAGTGAGTTGCCAATTTGTCTTGTAATTTTTAAAGTTTTTCATGTTATTAAACTTAGGAAACTTTCTTATTAGTTATCCGATTTTGCTCAAACTTTTTTTGATTGGTTTGTCTGATTTTTCTGCTTTTATTGAAAGTAAGTTATTTTTGGAGTGGACTTACCCTTTAATCATCAAAAGCAATTTTGAACAACACATCATGGATGTCAATGTACAATTGTACATGCACTTGTACATACAGAGATATTCACAGACATGAACTTGAAACTTTTTCAGGTCAGCCTGTTAAATGTTTTTATAGAGTTTGTGGTTTTATTTACGTTTCACCAGTAGTCTGGTACTATGTTTTTGTAGCTTTTTGTGGAAGGCCATGTTGCATGCTCCATTTTGTTTTTGTTTTGATGTACCATAGAGTGGTATGTGCACAGCTGACATAATGGATACTTGTTTATGTTTTTGTGATTTTACCTTGTACACTCGTTGGGCTGCCATGAATAACTACATTTCAAATTTGCAATTCAACTGAAATTCTTCCTTTTTCAAGTTACATGGTGTACATAGTGTATGTTTTGAGGTGACAAATGAAACACACAGAAGTATGAAGCCCATAAAAGCAGAGAGGATGTCTTCAGAAACTCAAGCCGTGTTTATCAAGCTCAGTCATTACCAGCTTGCCTATTATTATTTTCCCTTTACCTGTAACAGTGCCTATTATACTCTGCACATTCCACAGCTTATTCATGCGTGGCTATTGCTTTATTGAGTTTAGCAAAGGCCAAAAGGGGATTATGAACAAATAACCAAATCAAAATTGATTCCTGTGGCCTTTAGCTGTGGGTAGCTGCAGTTCTTTATACATGTACAGTACAGTATGTCTTTCTTTTTGAGAGCTGTTGTTTATACGAGCATTATTGATTAGTTCAAAGTTTTGACTACATGTACATTGTTTATAAACAAATTCAAGTCATCTCTGTATCGATTTCATTACAGGTATACCTGTAGGCCTAGATACATGTACCTTTAGGACTATATAATTATATAATTATAATAATTTAAGATTTGTATAGCGCACATATCTGCCTATAATGGCACTCAAGGCGCACAAAAAAGATTCAATATTAACATTTCAAATACAAACAAACAAATTAAAGTTAACAAACTAATAATAAATCAACAAATCAAAAAACAAATGCAAATTACAGATTCAGTAAGACTACCCGGTAGTGGGTAAATAAATACCAAAGTTAAAGATAAACTCCAGTTCTGGTAAAAAAAAAAAATTAATTCTCACAGAATCAAACGAAACTTACACTGAATGTTCAAGATTACAAATAAATGTCATGTGCCAAACAATTTTGGAAGAAAATGTATACTGGCTGAGTAATGAGCATAGAAAGACAAGGAAATCAAGGTAGTACCAGCCCCGACACCATGCGTGTTGTCCCATATATAGCTTTCTATGTGAGTCTTTGTTACTTTACCAAGACTCGGTCAAATTTATTATGATTTTGATGACTCCAGAACCTTGCAGTGCACACCAATACTTACATGTACATGCTACATGATCAACTGTTTCTGATCCTTTCACACCTTTTCTTTCACAATTCAATCGCATTACCAGTACTAAAGTTTATCTTTAAACTTGTGAAGAGCTCATGTACATGTACAGATTGATGGTTTATGTGTTTGAAATTAAAGGTAAAGACCAGTAATGGTCATGCGATTGCATTGTGAAAGAAACGTTGTGGAATCGATCAGAAAAGGTTGATCATCTAGCATCTAGCATCTGCAAGGTTCTGGAATCATCAAAATGATAAGAAATTTGGCCCATTCTTCGTAAAGTTACAAGCACTATACACAGAAAGATGTATATGGGACTACCCTATCTCTCTCACCAGACCATGAGAGAAATAAATTTACCAAATATATGAATTAGTAGGCGGTTTCCCGGCAAATATTTTATCATCATGTATTACTCAAAACATATTCTTTCACATGATTGGTAATGAGAGCTTCCATTTCATTTTTTGAAATTGGGGCGTTGCCAATACTGGTCTTTACCTTTAAGAACAACTATTTTTTAATCAATCAGTCATAATTTGCAATAAAATTAAAGATTTGTTTGTATTCCAAAAACTTGTTGAGGAACAGTTTACTGTACTGAATGTGTATTCAGATTATTAAAAAAGTTGCCCCCACCATCTTTTTTAGTTCACTCATTCTCCTTTTCACTTCCGGAATGCTTCATAGACACCTTCATATGATAAGAATATACAGTGTAGAATAAATTACTCGAGAAAAAAAAGGATTCAAATATTATTTGCAATACACTGCACTTGCGTGTGCACTGGAGCTTGTGTGCTCCAGGACAAAATTAAAATTATACGCTCAACTTCCATCTCCCTTAATTCTTTTCATTTCCACAAATCAGACTAATACGCTACCAGCGACATTTACAAATATTTAATATCAAGGAATTGATTTTTTTTAAAGAATTGATTTTTAAAAGCAAGTAGCCGCTCCTTCGATTTTGGAAAAATCACAGTATTGGCTACATGTATACCAGTAAATGTCAAGGATGGCCTAATTAAGATTCTCCTCTGCCTCTGGTCTAATTAAAATGTACATGTGCAATGTGAGACCTGGTACTAGGTATCACAGAAGAGCTGCGTTGAGCGGGGACACACAGAACTCAACCACGCAAATTCTCTCTTTGTGAAGGAAGATTTTCATATCATGGAAAAAATAAATATTATAAAATTATATGTCTCTCGAAAGCTCAGGATTCTGTCTTTCATGTCATGTCATTTTCATCAAAATCCATCAATTACTTAGGACACAGTTGCTTGAGATTTACCCTCCAATTTGTACCGTCTCACTTCGTTTGTCGCCATTTTTTTTTTGATGGCCGATTTGTATCCCTAGTTTTAGCTCAATTCGCTTGAACGCCATTTGTCTTTGAGTTTTAAAAATCCACTGGTTGGGAAGAGCACATCTTGAGCTTTATTTTCATATGAAAACTGATGGGGGTATGTTTCAAAAAGATCGTGAAAAATCAGAGTGAAAAGTTTGAAACAATTTTTCTATATCAGAAAAACATACTTTTAATTCAATTTTGCTACGAGAAGAAAGAGAATTTACTGGAGAATACGATCATGTAAATATTAAGAATGACCGCGAAATGGCGCTAGAGCGCGAATCCGATGAGTACAGCTTGTACTCTGAGTAATACGCACTGAGCGGGAGTGAAAACAGCGAGCAGGCCCCCAGCTTCGCACGGCGAATCGACGGCCTACGTGGCGCCACGTGTCGCATCACCGCACCGCCGCTTGCCGTCCCATCAAGATCCGAAACGGAGCATGAATCCTGAGGCTTCAAATATCGAAACTGAGGCAGGATTTGCAGCATTTGGCGAACAAATTAGTAAATACATATATATTTCTACGGAATTATTATGCTAACGTAACCTAAACAGATTTTAAAGCGATCACAAGACCAATAATACATGTTTGTGTTTTTCCACTCACAATTTTTCTTGCACGTCATGCGAGTGAACTTTGAGTTTCAAAGTGACTTTTTAAGAAATTCAAGAACAAACTTGTGTAATCTTTGTCAATTTATAGAGTGAACATTTAATCAAATTTCGTCAGAAAAAAAATATTTTGTGTGTTTCAATCTAAATCAAATAACTGTAATGACGGCTTTTCTGATCTTTGGAAAATAATTATTAAATTCCAATTAAATTCAGGCAGTGTCTTTTCAGTAATCATATCTGATTGATCAAGAAGTTGATGCACGTCTGTATGAAAACCCAATGACACACACACACACTCGGTGATAGCTCGGCGGCAGTGCACCGCCCATACTGGTGTCTCTATTCTCATGTTGTGATTGTGAACCCAGGCCAAGGATTTAAAGGGCATTTATTGTTTTCCCAGAGTTTTTAATTTAAGATCGTGTATTCAATTTATGAATTTCAATTAAAAGGGATTTGTTATTATTTTTGTTTATATAGTAAATAAGGGAGGGCGGTGGGGGTGGGGGGGGGGGGGGGGGGGGGGGGGTAAGAGGACTTTTTTTTTTTTTTTTTTTTTTTGGTCTAAAAAAAAATCTTAACGACTCAGCCAACCGCTGAATAACCGGGGGGGGGGGGGGAGGGTAAGAGGGCACTTTTTTTTGGGGGGGGGGGGGGGGGGGGGGTCAAGAAATTTTTAAATTGTTAAATTTGCTACGTTGGGGGGGGGGGGGGGTAAGGTCACCTTTTTGCCATATATTTTTTTGGGTCGCGGGGGGGGGGGCACGTCCCTCTTTTTCAGTACATTTTGGGGGAATTTAGGGCTGATTTTAACATTTTTTTTTTGGCCGGGGGGGGGGGGGGGGGGACGTGCCCCCTGTGCCCCCCCCCCTGGATCCGCCACTGCCATTCTTTCTATTGATGTGCCAAAATTCATTCCCCTACCATTAACGGTTTTCAATTTAGGCAGACTTGAAAACACACAAAAAAGCTTAAGGGTGCTTTAAAATATGAAGTTTTAAGAGTTTAGAGCCATTTTCAAATGCCATTTAAAATTAATTTAAATGGATTTGATGGTCCAACCTTACAGAAATAATTAAGCTATATATATACCCCAGATATGCCGAAATTCAGCCCTTCTTGATAGACACTCTTAAATCTAGTCATGTTTCAAAACCCATGAAAACTTGTTCCGGCGACGGAAAATAGCCATTTTGTCACACACATCAAAATGGGCTTCATATAATTATTTGAAAAATTCCACAAAAAAAAATATTTGTCTAAAGAACCTGAAAAAAAATAGGCATGTAGAAATCCATACAGAGAACAGATTTCTTGAAAAGAAAGGTGATTCATCAATTAATTACAAAATTATGTCACCTTGAAAATGGCTAATTGTCAGTTATAGCCTAATTACGCAAAATTTGACCATTTCGTCTCTATTGTAAGTGGCCGTATTTTCAAAAGTACTTATTCAAATTTGACAAATGAGGTATCAAAACTCCTCTTTCCATGTGCTCTAAAATTAAATTGGCAGGGGAAATGAAATGTAGATACTTTCAAACTTTAGCTGTGATACCTACTGGTACAGTATTAACTGCATTTCCATCATGGCATTGCTGGTACCGGTATACCAACATGTACAGTACATGTTGACTGGTCATATTGTGTTTCAATCATAAATTATGACTGCAAACTCATGGCTGACACCTGAATTTCCTGATTATACCTAAAGAAAATGAAAGCAAATTAGATCATCATTCATTTGGTTTATTTTGCTTACTAGTCATATTTTAATTGTAATTTGTATGATTAGATTCAGTTTGTATTACTCATATTTGTGATATACATGTATGGAGAATTGAAATCGTGATCAAACTTCACTGATAAGCAGTTGCTTATCTTTTTGGTCATATCATAAGAATTTTTTATTTTGACTTAACATCATACTCATACACTGTAGGTCTGCGTTACGAGCGCGACAAAGACCTACTGTATACATGTAGATACATTGCGTAGTATGACTGTAGCCTATGGCTTGTAATGATCACTCACGTTATCACGTTTTGATTACTTTCGTAGAATACAACTTACAAAATGACTCAACATTTTGTTGAAACACCATCGTAAAACATGAATATACTGTACATGTACATGTACATGTACAGAGGGCATATTGTGTTTCAATCATAAATTATGACTACAAACTCTTGGCTTTTAAATGGTTCCTGATTATACCGGAAGAAAATGAGTGCTACAATGATCATCATTAAATTTGTTTACCTTTGTTTACTATTCATATTTAGATTGTAGGATTACATTAAGTTTTTATTACTCATATTAACCTGGTGATATGGTGAGTTGAGATCTTGATCAAAGTTCACTGATAAGCAGGTGTTTATCTTTTTACGTCATAGGCTATACCATTGTCTTTTCCTTTAATGTCTTGACTTTACAACATACATCATACTGTAGGTCTACAAATATGTACATTTACATGTAAAGTGCTCACGATGAAGGAATACAGACACTTACGGTATTTCCTGCAGTGTACTGTACAGGCACATTGATTTTCAATTCAATTCTTGTGGGCCTACATAAAGTTTTTATTCATTCTGCATACAATTGTTAACATAGAAATTAGAAAGACCTGTATAAAGGTGTACTGTACATGTACGTATACAGCTATTGTAGAGCTACATGTTCATGTCGATGTACATTTACATTGTACATGTACAATGTAGTGTAGCCTACACCCACAAACATATCATATTTAATGCTTTACTTTTAGAGGTCACAAAAATGAATAACTTGCAAATTGGCCTTTTTGTCTTTTCAACAACTTACCTGTACATGTGTATGCCTATAACATATTTTTGCCAAAACATGTGTACCAGGTAGCCCAAATTTATAGGTCACTTTAGGGTCAATATTCCACTCCCCCTGTCAAATGGCTGTCAAAAAAGAGGGAAAATGGATGGAATTCCATAACCATTGACTGGAATAGCAATTTAATAGAAAGGTCAGTCAGGGTTAAGTTGCGGAACCTTGATTCAATTTTAGCTTTATGAGTCTGCTGCATTTCTTTCTTTCTTTCTTTTGCATTGTAGGGGAGAAAGAGAGAGAGAGAGAAAGAGAGATAGAGAGAGAGATAACAAGAGAGGGAGATTTATGTACTTGTTTGGAGAGAAAAAAATGTAGCCACGCACATTGTACCTTTTAAGCAATATTTACATGTACATGTACCTGACGATCCATTGCATTTTAGGCAAGTTCTAAAAAAGGAAATCATAATGTAGAATTATGTACTGTACATGTACATGTACAGATTGAAATAATTTTGTTTCTTCAGCAACATTGTTTAAGACTTCATGAATTTTTGGAGTTTTCTTTTTATTATAGAGAACCCTCCTGACTGGTGCCAGTCATTTACCAGGTTTCCCAAGAGGAGTCCATATTGCTTTTAATTTTTGATACAACTTAAAATTTCATTAAAGGGATCGTTTAACAATGTTAAATCTGAGATACACGGCCCTACGTGTTATCAGTGTCTGTGATATGGTGTAATATTGAAGCCCTAAAAAAATTGCGCTTCAAAATGATCAAGAAGTGCCTCAAAAAAGTAAAAATCTTTGAGTGACCGGTTTTACCATACTTGTTTTCCCCAATAGACTAGTGTTATCGCCGTCAGGCGAACGGTTTTCAAATTTGTAATTTCAATCATAAATATCTTGATAATCAGACAGGCGATCGGCTTGTAAAAGTCATGGGGTTCCTGACTGACCTACAATGTTAAGGTTTATAATTATCATTGCATCATGAGCTACATCCAGAATTTTATTTCAGAATCTGAGACAAAGTTACCGGATCCCTTTAAGGCGTTAATATTTTGTTGTGAGTATTGCTCTGTACATGTACAGTATATGCCCCTGAAAAAGGGGCTCTTCAAATGCTACATCCAGAATTTTATTTCAGAATCTGAGACAAAGTTACCGGATCCCTTTAAGGCGTTAATATTTTGTTGTGAGTATTGCTCTGTACATGTACAGTATATGCCCCTGAAAAAGGGGCTCTTCAAATGCTCTCACATTTGAAAATGAAATATGATTTTTACCACCTAAAGGTTGTGGACCACACTTTTTTGCCACATGTTTGATCCTATCCATTATCCACATTTTATGTACATTACATCTTACTTATAAGAAGACTGGGTCAATTTTTTTTTATATAATTTTGATTATTCCAAAACCTAACAGTATACATGTACACTAGTTTTTTTCCACATTGTGAACACATGACTAGAACTTGACTTTATCCTAAAGTCTTTAGAAATCAATTTTTCTTAAAACAGAGAGGATAATAGAGCTATTTAACTGTAGATCTCACTCTGCTGCTAAAATACTTCAAACTTGTTTCTAAAGAAGCCATCAAGTTAATCCTATTTGTCAAGTTTAATAACTTCCTGGACAATTTCCAAACGCTTCTGTTGTGCCGATTAATAACTTCCTCTACATGTACATGTACATTACATGGTAATACAATCCGGGGTTTCCCCCTCTCTCTCTCTCTCTCTCTCTCTCTCTTTCTGTCCAACTTAAATGTCCTTACAAGAACATTGTATAGAGGTGTCTGATGTAATGTTCTGCATTTTGCTATTAATAGAAAATCCATGTTACTATGGTAATGTGAACTGTATAAATACCAGTCAGTGCCAGGTGCACAACACGTACAATTGGTCTGTACATTATAATACGGACCTACAAGTGTTTATTTAGGATCTCTCTCTCTCTCAAACTTCCAGTTGAATATATTGTATTTAAGGTGTCTGATGTAATGTTTTGCATTTTGCTATTTCATTTAATAGAAAATCCATGTTACTATGGTAACGGTGTACTGTATAAATACCAGTTAGTACCAGGTGCACAACATGTACAATTGGCCTTTACATTACCATACAACCCTATTGATTTAGGATCAAGAGTAGACAGAGTGGTTGTTTGTAAATGTAATGTACATTTTAATGAGCAACCTTTGTTTGAACAGTTTGAATGTCTCCATGGAACTACTGTTCATGTACATGTACATGTACATTGTCATAGTACATGATTGTAGGCAAGGACTAATTTAAGTCTGGACCCTTAACATTTTGAAGTTATAACATACAGCTCATGTACATACAGGCTGCAAAAAGTTAAATCCAGAACCCCTTCCAAAAAAAATTGTGAGGAGCCCTGATTTATGCCTACATGTACAGCAAATTGAAATTCATTGAACACAAATAGTTAAACAAAATAAAAATGCCATTGTTCATTAAAAATCTTTCATAATTATTTTTGTAGTACAATGTATTGTGTTGACCAATTTTTCAAAAATGTACGACAACAGTTTTAATACATTTTACAAAACAATAACAATGTCCTTCTTTTATCAAAAGCAATCTTCATAAAAGTTAGAGTTTCATTTGTAGTTGATGTGGGAAAGATTACCTGTATGTACTTGTCATTCAAATTTTGTGAAGAAAGTGTATCTGTTTTGGGGCACACAAATGTGTAATTTTGAATATACTGTACACCTGTACATTCTGCTTTGATAAATTACAAAAATGATTATTCATTTTTAACTACTGTACATGTTCCAAAATTTTTGTAAAGTAGACTTTCTGTGTCAGTTTCTTTATACACTGTGAATTCATAAAAGCTGAGTCACTACATTAAATGTCTTCTAATCCTCAGTGATCAGAATTTTATCCTTGCAGGAATCTGTTCTCAGACAGGTATTACCGCAATACTCTTAGTTCTGTTTACAGGTATATTTGCAGATGACCTCGATATCATATTATACATTCCAGAGTCCATACTCATTACAAAAACTTGGTGTGGGTTTCTCTACAGAATATAAATTGTAATCCATACACTGTATATCATTCAAGCATCAACCAGTTTATGTAATACAGTACATGTAAGTAATTTAACTGACTTTGGGCGATTGTGTGCAAGGTATCCTGAAAAAGATACCTGTACATGTTTTTTTTCTTCACCATATTTCATCAACAGCAACAACAACAACAACAACAACAACAGATTTTTATATTACCTTTTATTATAATATATTAGTGATGACAAAAATAACCATCAATAAATGGTCATGTCAAAAAGTTTTTTCATTTTTTAAAATTTGAAATAAAATAGAGAAATTTCATACGTCATATACAATTACAGTGTATATGGGAAACATACACTGAAATCAAACACTGTATGGAATTGCCCAATTATATATAAAAGCAAATTATCTATTTTACAGTAATATTCTGGGTTTGCAATTTTGCATACGGACATGTATGTGTGTATTAAACTTGCAATGTCATTGTACTTTAATGTTTTGGAAACTGATACTGTTGACTCTGTTGAGTGTTGACTAAATATATCAAATAAAGTATAAATATTTAAAATACTGTAGATGATATTGTCTGTTACAATGTAAGAGGGAGAAGGATATTTCTGTGCTAAATAATGAAACACCCTTCTGGATGTTAAAGGAGGAGATGATTATCTAGATCATCTACAGTCTGTACTTATCTAGATCATCTACTTATTCTGCTATACATGTAGACTATATTAGATCATGCATGATGATACCTGTTTGGGAAACAGATTCCTGTTAGGATAAAATTCTAATCATCACGCCTCAGACAACATATTGGTCCAGTGAGTCAGCCAAACAGAGACAATATTTTTGTGGTTTTAGTCCCATTCTCAACTTCTTTAAAGGGCAATCGAACCTTTGTAATACAAGTTCATGAATGTCTGAAAAGTAAAAGAAACAGAATGGCAAAAGTTTGAAATAAGGTAGACCGGAACAATGATAAGAGTGTTATGATTGATTGGAAATATATGAAATCACTAAATCAAATCTCAAATACGCAATTTGGACAAAACCGACAATGAATCGTGACATGATGTGTCTTGCACAAAAATATCATTAATTTCTGTCTTTGGGTACTACTCAAAATATATTTAGCATATTTAAAATACATGTACAGTACATGTACATGTAGGTCCTCTTTAAGAAAAGACTCTCCTGAGTCATACATTTTGAAAAATTAACATTTTAAAACAGTCATTTAGTGTGTTGAAACTTGAAATAAATAGGAAGTCAAGTTAAAAAAATGTTCATATTGACAATGACATTTATACCGATTTACTGATTCAGCCAAACTTTTTGGTCGATTTCGTTCAAACTTTCCCCAGTTTGCTTCTCTGTTTTGGGGGGCTTTTTTCAGAGTAGTTGTCTATCAGCTTAAGTTTTGATTTTCCTTTAAACGCATAAAAACATTAAATATGGAATCATTTCCTGGTCTGTGGAAACCTGGGTCAATATTTGCAAATTATTCATTGATATTTTGTTTGCTTATGCATGACACAATGAAATGATTGTTAGTACAGAGGTATGCATACTGTGCCAAGTTCCTGACTAAATATTGCCATGTTTCTGTTTTGGACCAAGCTTTTATTTTCTTTCATTGATGATGAAAGAAGTTGACTGAACTTTAGTCATTTGGATGTCGATCTGTCTTTCAATATTGCTATTTAAATGGATAAGGACATTTGTTGGGCGAATTTTATTGATTTTCTTCTTGTTTGGACTAATTTTTCAATGCCATTGCATTTAATGTATTGATGAAAGAATGAAGCAGGATATACCTGTACATGTACATGTATGTCCGCCTTTGTAACGTATAGAGTGAATACATAGTTGCTCATAAAGTTGGAATGTATTTTCTTTTACCTCTTTTCATGAAATGATTGTGAGAATATGATTTATTCTTGAGAAGTTGAGAGGTAATGTAAACTTTCATAGAGATGGAACTGGAACTATAGCTGTATCTGATTTTGTACACTCAAGCAGTGCCTATGATCTGAAGCTCAGCTGACACTATTAACCATAAATTATGTAAACTGACCTCCCCAAACTTAGTCATATATTTTTCTGTATACATTTAATGTCCCTTTACAGTGTATGACATTCTTATCCTGGGTGTATGCCCCCTTTTGTAACACAATGATCTAGTTATGTTTCTTTGTATAAATTTTGTTCATGTTTACTTTAGTGTAAATGAGCTGTAACAATAGCTTCTTCAAATTACCAGAATTCATCATATATACAATTCTCGTATAGTCATATATTTTCCCTAATTCTGAATGCCGTATAAGAAATGTCAAATAACAAAAACAAAACATCGTATAGGGATAGACTTGTTTTATAAAGAATCAGGGTTCCGTTTTAGTCTGCAGGTCGTATCATAAGAAAATCATATGACTGGGTGGGGCTTACCATGAGCACTCACTGTTGATTGGTAAGCTGTCATTAGGGACTTTTAGATTTGCACGACGAGAACGTGGAATTCTACCTGTGACATCCTTTTAAGGCAATGTGACATCCTTTTAAGGCACTACCGGGCACTGCCAGTGCCTTAAAAGGACGTCACATTGCCTTAAAAGGATGTCACACATAGAGGTCCATGTTCTCGTCGTGCAAATCTAAAAGTCCCTACTGTCAGTTGTCAGTGGACCTCTTCAAACTTATTTTCTTTTTAAGGTGTATCTACATCTGTACAATGATTTTGTTCTAGTCTGTATGCTCCTTTTGCTACACAATTATTTTTTTGTAAAACGTTTCCTTAAACAAGTTTGAAAATATAATTTTTCTTTAGTCTGAACATGTCATTTATCTCCAGAGTTGACTGGGTTCAGGAACTTCAGGGAACGGTATTTCAGGCATGCATTTCTTGTCAAGAAAATTATCACGTTTCTCAAGATATGTAGCCTAGAGGGTTTATGGCAGATTAGGGAAGGGTCAGCACTTTGACCTTAAATGACCTCACATGCTGCAACAACCAAAAAATTACTTTTTTTTTTACGAGGGCTCTTTTCAGATTTTCCTTTAAAAAAATAGCCCCCCTTAATTATTTTGCGGTGGCTATTTTGGAGCTCAGGGGGGCTTTTTTTTTTTAAGGTTGTATTTTTTTTAAACACGGTTTTACCCAATTAAATTCCAAGCAAAGGCAAATATAGATACAATTGTAGCGTACATATGTCATGTAGAGTATTGCAGACATTCAGATACCCAGGATTTATTCACTTTGTAAACGTGTGCCTTTATGATTTACATATACATGTAACTAAAACTTGTCAAAAGGAGTGTTTTTTTTAACTTTGTTTTTCATATCCTAAGAAAATATCACTGACACGCGGGCTAGGAATTAATTTTTTTATGGGGGCTACTTTTCCCCATTGCCTAAAAAAAAAACAAGGGGCTACTTCCTTAAAGCCATATTGTAAGCTGTAACAATAAGTTGTGTTTTTCCTTAGCCATCATACTACTAGCAACCAAATTGGTAGGTAATATGTTATTTAGTCTTTTTTTCTGTCCCAAATTTAGTTGTTATCATGGACAATTCAATCCCATTTAAAAAAAATGTAGACTAACTCCCTTTAAAATTGTGTTATTTATAACATTTATAACCATTAAATGTGAGTAAATATTTTTACTGTTGTCCCACATACCGATGTATTTGTTATGCCAAAACATGCAAAATCATGGCCTTATTTTTTTTTTATAGACTCTAATTCTAAAGGCCAAGCCAAAGCTAGTTTCATTTCGTAGACAGAAATTGATGTCATCACACTCATGACAATTGGCCTGGCATCGATCGTATATAAATAATTTAATTTAATTAAACAGTTGTAAGAAAAATTCTGAGGAGTAGGAACATCCTTTATACATGTATATCTATTTACGTTTTTTTTATAACAAAATTCAATGTCTGTGTACGAAACTTGCTTTATACCGTTTTTACAGGAAAAAATCCGGCATTGATTTTGCACGTTTCGTGATAACAAATATATCAGTATGTGGGACAACAGTAAAAATATACTCGCATTTAATGGTTTTAACTTATAAATAACACAATTTTAGACGGAATAACATTTTTTTTAATGGGATTGCAATCATTGCATTGTCCATGATAAAAATTAGGGCCAGAAAAAAGACTAAATAAACATATTACGTACCAATTTGGTCGCTAGCAGTTCAGCTCTCGTCACTCGCAAATACTTATTTGCTTCATACTAGGAGCGTGCGGGCGCGCGCTGGAGCTGAGCTAGTACGTTTCTGTGTATTGTGAACGTGTGCGAACTGCGTATGCATTCATGCTGTGCACGAAACTACATCGGGGCCGGTGGCCTGTCCGGCCGCCGGGAGCTTAGGCGCAGGCAGGCGGATACCGCCGTAGATCTAGCTACAGTAGGTACGACCGCCGATCCGCTGCAACTCACAAAACTTTTAAAATGTTGATGGAAGTTTCTAGTTTTGGAGTTGGTAGTTGGAACGGAGATTTCACTCAGACACATCAATAAATTGATTTATTAATTCCTAGGGAATATCAATTTATGGCGGGGGCGATTTTTCAAGATATATTGATTTTTTTTCGCCCTCGTCTTGATTTTTACCGTGGCGATTTCAGAGGTTTAGGGGGCGAATCGCCCGTCGCCACCGTGTATTTTTTTCGTTGTGCTGCAATCACTAGCATGTTCTCTATCTGAGTGAGTGAATGTATTTCAACTCCAATCTTTCTTTGTAGAATTAATATTTGAAGCTCATATTTGGAATATACATGTAGGTTAGCGACATGGAACCTCTTACATCAAGAGCAAAACATGATTTGGCTGATTGGTATACCTTTTTAATAAAGGAAACCTCACCCCAAGAAATAACTTTACTTATTCTGAGAGATTTATTATATTCTTGACCATTAATCTACAAGATTCCCCACCAAAGCGCAAGTACACTGTAAGTAGGTGCTCTTCTGGTGTGAAGGTTTCCCATAAATAGAAATAGATATTGTCAACCGCTATATTCTAGTATTTTAAAATGAATTAGTAACAATTGTTCCCCTGGTACATGTATGTATTTTTCATCAAATAATAATCTTCTCAGCTATGATTTTTCCTTATTGGAAAGTAATGGTTTTGTTTAATTGATTTTAAAAGTCTTCATTTATATACTAGTATCTCATTTGCATTTTTGTAAGGAATAGTGTACATCAAAGGGCAGGAATACATCTAATTTTTCAGAATACCTACACTTATTCTTTGAGGTGAAGTTTCTGAAGGGTTAATTCCCTTGTACTAGAGACCCAACAACTGTAAATAATGACCCCAAAACTACCTGACATTTTCAATAATTTATTTCAGTAGGCCTGTCTTCACTATCTCGAGATTGCCAAATATCCAGCTATTTGAACTATCCCGATCGCAAACTATCCAGCTAATTTGCATCTTCATCAGACCGAAGTAGCAATTAGAAGGATATTTGGTCAGGATTGTCATCCCAAGATATCTTGGGATAGTTTGCAAACTATCCCACTATTTGGCAAAATATACAGCTATTTGTCCCGTGCGTCTTCATTAGACCGAAGATTCGCAATACGCGCTAACGCTGTGCAAAATATCTCGAGCTAATTTCTCAAGGTCGAGTTTCAAGTTTCGAGGTCGAATCTCGAGATAGTGAAGACGTGATTTGTTACTTCAGGATTATTTCCCAAATCAGAAATAGCGGGCTATTTGGCAATCTCGAGATGATGATGACGCGCCTAGTGTGTCGCAATCTGAAAGGAATGTCTTGGTGTTTGCAAGGCCTGTGATGAAAGACTTTGTGTCAAATGGAGTGAAAAGCTTTTTGAGGGTGGGCAGGGAGTTATAATAACTCTACAGGATAGTTGTGTTGTGAATTACAATAGGATAATTGTTGACTAGTTTGGCACTCAAACTGGAGGTTGAAGCTGTACTGTGTAACAGACACAGCCACTTGATTTGAGAAAATTCCCTTCAGTAGAGGTCTAGAGTCTAGACCTAAAGTTCTAAACACAAACAAGAAATAGAAGAGACGCAAGAGAGAGGGGGAATAAAGGAAATTGTGCACAGTTAGATATGAAATGTACACCTCTAGAAATATGTGTGGTGTTTGTTGTTGGGGCATCTACATGTACCTGGTTCAAGTGTACAGTGTACATGTATGCAGTTTAAATAATTTCAGGTCGTATAAGTTGTACATACATGTATACATGTAGATAGATATAGCAGAGACAATTCCCTGCTTGTAAAATGTAGTTAAAGACTGCTTAAATTCCCCAACTTTTCCTTCAACTTTGCTTCCAAATGTACCTGTGTATTCGATACCAATGTTTACTACATGTAGCATAGCCACCTACAGACGCGGCTCAAATTCCATTTTGTTTCCTCCTTATAGTCGCACCCTCTTGTAAAATGACCCCATGATTGTCGTTGCATGACTGGATGCAGGGTCGTTCTCGGGGTACAAGATCAAGATGGGTTGAATTTCACCCCTCCTGGCACATTTGTTGTACCCTTGTTTTATCGAGTGTCAGGTTTGGGAGGATTTGCATGGCCAAGTTTCTCTGAAATGTCTGAAATTGTCTGATTTTTAAAAAAAAAAGTTGAATCTTTGAACTTTTTAAAGGAATTGTATGATAATAACATTAAGTTACCGTAATCCCAAATTCTTCCCACATAATATACATGTACTTGGTGCAGAGGAAATCACCCTGGGGTCTGTAAAGGTCTGAAAGGGGATAAACACAAAGGCCACATCTAGTGTTTAGATAAAGACCAGTTATGGTCATGCGATTGCATCATTGCATTGTGAAAGAAACGATCAGAAAAGGTTGATCATCTAGCATATAAGTATTGGTGTGTACTGTAAGGTCCTGGAATCATCAAAATGATAAGAAATTTGGTCCAGTCTTCGTAAAGTTACAAGCACTTATCTCTCACTTATCTCTCACAGTCCAATAGATAAACTAATTTACCAAATATATCAATTAGTAGGCGGTTTCCCAGCAAAATTATTATCATCATGTATTAGTCAAAACATATTCTTTCACATGATTGGTAATAAGAGCTTCCATTTCATTTTTTGAAATTGGGGCGTTTCCAATACTGGTCTTTACCTTTAACTACATTGTAATACTTTTTTGTATATAATCTAATGCCCTTCTGGCTCCCAGTAGACGACATAATAGACATGTTTGTTTATACATGTACTGACACTTGAAAAACATGGGTAAAATCCACAATCATGTCTTTAAAAAAGATATCAGCATTTGGAAAAGGTACTAAACCAGAATGATCAATATTGACAATGTAATGTACATGTACATGTACATGTAATATGTATTTTCACCTTTGTACCAGTACCAATGCAATTTTTTCCAAATCATACAATTATTTTGGCTCCATTGTACATGCAGAATTTGCAGCATTTTAATTAAGTGGCCTATTGTGTACAGAAGTGATTCATTCATTCATACCACGGTCACGCCCAAATTGTTATTTATTAATATTCAACCTGTCTGTTCGATGTTGATTGTTTGCTCTATTAATAGTAGAATCGTATCGGAGTGGTGTGTTTTTGTTTGTATTTATACATGTGGGATTATTCGAAGGAAAATGTCAGCAGCGTACATGTACACTGTACAGTTAAAAATTAAATTATTCATATTCTAATACCAAGTTTGATGAATTTTCAAGTATGTGAACAATTGATTTGTCTAGATTTATGTTTCTTGAGAATGTATTCAACAAAGGCCATAAACCAGCCAGTCCACCTTTCATTCTTGAGTTTACAAAAAACATAAAAAACATCAAATTTACAAGGGGTACATGTACATGTACATTGTACATGTACATATCTGTTTACCTCAAATATGGGAATATACCACTAGCGTATACATGTACTGTACATGACAGTTGACACAAAGCAGTCTATTGGCTGATTAGAATTTATGGAAAAAGAGAATAATCATTACCTTCAAATTTGACGGTTAATCATTTATATATGTAGATTGATACATTTACATACAGTAGTACAGTACATGCTGTGTATAATGTACTCATGTAGTTATTTGTGTGAGATGTTCATGAGTCCACTTGTCGGCTATAGAAACGATATTTTGACTGTAAAATCTAAATACATATATTTTGTTTGTCTTTAATTCTCATCTATACCATAGCGCTGGTGCTTCATACAGTCTTATCACAGACTGAAGGACCACAGAACCTAGTCTTCTTCAACGGCACAGCGACCGTCGAAACCAACGCAATATTTTCTGCTCAAGGACAGATAACGTTACAATTCAGGACTTGCGCTGGCGGCGAGCTTTTCTCGCAGACTAATGGTGATCAGACGATCGCAGTGAGCGTAAACGAAACAGGCTCCATCCGCATCCGCTGGAACAGTGGTTCGGGCGTGACGGAGACTGCCGTAGGTGAAGGGTTCAACGACAACCTGTGGACAATCGTTGATTTTGTGTACGTTGGCGAGTCCGTGGTGCTGAGGGTGCGGGATGAGGCCATCGAGCTGGCGACGTTCATCAAGAACCCAACGCTTCTGGATCTGGCTTTGTCTCCGGTGATGATCCTTGGGACGGGCTTTACAGGATGCATGGAGGAGATAGTGGGGATCGATTTTGCCAACGCAGTGTCCTGGTCGAACGCGAGGTGGGGAGTCTGCCCTCTTGAGCAAGACATCGGATGTGGTAAGTACCATTTTATACCAGGTACTGATAGAATAAAAAAACCAAATGGACATATTCAAAATTATACAGTAGGTTTACGGTTGCACCATGTGAGAGAGAGAGGGAGGGGGGGGGGGGTGGAGGGAGGATTGGGGAGTCCTGAAAAAAACTGTCGGTAATCTTTCTTTCTTGAGTGTGTGTGAAGTCCTGAAAAAGACTAGGTATCTTTCTTGAGCTTACAATTCTATAAAGGAGAACGATAGCTTTTGGTTCGAGAGGAGGGGTAGTAGGAGGTGCTCGACAATTTGAAAAGGTTGACTATCTGTCGTCAGGAGACAAAAATTGTGTTAACCATCACCAAGTTTGCAGCAAGAAACTTTTACAGATTGACCCCCCAAAAAAAATATTGGGGGTTAAAAAAAAAAAAAAAGTTTTGTGCCAAAGCCCCCCCTCCCCCCCCCAAAAAAAAAAACACCCATAACACTCTTCATTGCCCTTTCTACTGAAAGCTTGGATCTCTCCCCTAAGGGGGCTTGGACAGGTAAACAGGATATCAGCCTCCCCAATGAAAAATATAAAAGATAAAGGAATGTGCAGCATTTGACTTATAATAAAATGAAATATTTGCTTCCAAACTTTGAAGGACCTCAAGACCCTTGTGCCAGTCAGCCGTGTCTAAACAATGGATTATGCAGCAGTGATGGTATCGGATTCACCTGCCAGTGCACTTCAAGATTCAACGGCACCACCTGTGAAAATGATCTAGGTAAGTCGATCACCATGCTGTCCAAAGAACCTCACGTATCTAGAGGTACATGTACTGTACCTGCTGAATTCGAAAGACTGAATATGAAACAGTGTGCTTGCTAACGCTTTATAGCAGACACATACCTAACTCAGTCACTGTGTAAGGTACATTGCATGAACTGTCTGTTCTGGAGACTTCATTAGCCCGCTTTCACAAACATGACGGTAAAGCTAGCGAAAAAACAATTTGCGCATGTGGAACCAAAATTTTCTCCAACCTGTTGATTTTCACGACCGTACACGGCCATTATAGTGTTCTTTCCCTAGACACAGAGCTGCCAACCATTCCGTTTTTGCCGGAATTACTCCGTTTTTTCCTCCAAATTACGGTATTACGTTTTTTCTTCATAAAATACGTTTTTTAATAATTTTTTAAATTTTTTTTAAATTTTTTTTTTTTTGTTACATACCACACGTCAAACAACTGACCTAAAATGGTGATTTGATCACAAATTCAATAGAAAACTAATTTTAAAACATACTTGAAGAGAAAAATATTCTCCAAAAAAAATGAAATGCCGATAATACCAAAATAACCATCCAAAAAATTACCTGCTTGTATGGAAAAAACAGCATGATGAATGAACATTTCTGCATTGGAAGTGTGTCGCGCGTGGTTGTAAGTTTTGTTTTTATGGATTCCTTTTTTTTGCTTGAAATTCCTTTTTTTGGTCGCACAAGGTTGGCAGCTCTGTAGACACGATGGAAGAGCTGTATCCCCTTAATTCTCCCGTCGTGTTTTCGAAAGCGCTCTAATAACTATGTGCACCAAGTACTATTTCTCCAGATATTCTTGACCATTGATGTGGGCAAGTCCAAGATATTTGGTCATTTGGTGTCCCATGCATCACCAAGTATTGTAGAGTTCTGAACATAAATTGACTATAAATTCATCTTTTACCTTCCTATTTGGAGGTGTAGTGGTCTAGTGGATACGTCACCGAACTGTTGATCACATGGTTAGCGGTCGATGTCCCGCGGCGGCACTAATTTCCTTTGCCAAGACAGCAATCTACATTTGCCACACTCCACCCAGTGGTGGTAAATGGGTACCTGGCAGGAATTAATTCCTTGAAATGCTAGAGCGCCATGATGGCAGCCATGCTAAAGCCAGGGTATTAGTTTTAAAGTGCAAGGAGTGTTAAAAGTATTATTAGTTGATCTGATAAAAACCATAGTAGGGCTTCTAAAATTTAATGATCAAGTATGCTGAACTCTTAGTTGTGGTCTTTGAAGTGTTATGAGACAAAATAGCTTAGAGTTTATTTATGCTGATTTTAAAGCATTGGCCTGGAAGAGTTTATTATGAAAAAATAGAGCCTGTGCTCGTAGCCTACATCAGGCAGAGTTGTACCAGGGCCCTGTTTCATAAAACTTGTTATCAATAACAAGTTACAAAAGCTGTTATAAGCTACTGAAATCATGGCATTTGATTGGCTGAGAGCAAATTTGTCCTAGAAATGTAGCATTTGTTATTGATTAAAAGTTTTATGAAATAGGACCTGGTCCCCGTTGCACAAAAGTTACTATTGATGGTAACTTTGCCATCAATGGTCACTGCCATGTAAACCATGATTTTGATTGGCTGTTGATCCCTGTTACCATGGTAGTTGCCATTGATGACAAAGTTACCATCAATGGTAAGTTTTATGCAACAGGGCCCTGGTCAACCTAAGAATCAAAGTGAAGTCAAAATACTGGTCGCGTTTTAAATACAGAAGAGATTATTGGGAGAAGAGGACATGAAATAACGATTAACAAATCCTGTTTACGGTAATGTTTCCTTTTATCAAAGGCATTCGTTTCTCTCTTCTCGTAGGTGAGCTTTGCAGCAACCCATCATTTGCTCTGGACTGCATCAACGGTGCCTGCATGGAGGATGGGGAGTCCAACACCACCTTCTGCAGGTGCAACCAGGGGTACGGAGGACCGGCATGTAACACAAGCTCCACCCTGTGTGACACTAACCCCTGCGGCGCCAGCGGAGAGTGCCAGACCAACGCCGCTTTGGATGGAATCATCTGCCATTGTTCAGCAGGTAGGCAATCCAACATTTCCTCAGGGGACATTTCGCTGGCAGAAGGGCGTCAGCACGCAAGCGACTCGAAAACTGCTTTTCAAATTATTCGCATTTAAAGACTTGTTTTATATTTAAACTGCTTTCCGTCCCGAAAATTGGTTTAAAACTTAAAGACTGATAGAAATCTTATAGTAGAACACGACCACAATTTCTTTCTCGGAAATAAGTCAGTTTTTATAAAAGCTTGAGGCGATTTAGTGCTAACGCCCCTCTGCTTAACGCTTCAGTTTTTTACCTGAAATTTGAGCTAACGCCCTTTTGCCAGCCAGGCGTAGATTTGCTCCAGGCTCTGTTAACAGACCTCCCAAGCCTCCCGATTTTGGCGGTAATTTTTTCACTTTTTCACTTTATTTCAGTCATTCTGATTTTGCCCTTAAAATTCCGCCAAATCACAATTTTTATATGCCTAAATTAGCAACCTGAAAAATGTGAGGGAGCACAATTTTTTGACTGACACAAAATTGTCTATGGAAGCTGGGTACCAAAGACACTAAAAGATGAAAATTATTTAGAGTAAACAAAATTATCTATGAATCTTTGACAATGTTAGAACTGAAATATATGAATGTCATCTGTTGCTATTTATACTTGTATTTGAACGAACAAATGATATTAAGTATTAAATAATGTATCTTTTCTTCTGCATCCTTTTCTACTGTTTGTGTATTGTGATTAGGTTATGCAGGCACTCTGTGTACCTTAGAAATCAATGACTGTGAGGTGAATCCGTGCTTGAACGGAGGAACCTGCCAGGACGGCATCAACTCCTTCACATGTGATTGCACCGGTACAGGTTACTCAGGAACCCGCTGCGAAACCAACGAAAACGAGTGCCAGAACAGCCCTTGCCAGAACGGAGCCGGCTGCTCCGACACCAATGGTGGGTACTACTGCACTTGCACGGCGGGGAACATCGGCCCCAACTGCGCAGACAACCTCTGCTCGTTGACTCCATGTGAGAACAGTGCCACGTGCTCCGTCAACGAAGGGAATATCACTTGCACGTGTGCTAGCGGATTCGAGGGGGATCGCTGCGAAACGGACATTGACGAATGCGCTACGCTGCCATGCCAAAACGGCGGCATATGCCAAGATAAAGCTAACGGGTTTGAGTGTTTCTGCCCCAATGGCTACATCGGGCCTACGTGCGAGACAGAGTTAGATGAGTGTGGTCAGGATGATATCAATTCATGTCTAAACGGCGCAACTTGCATGGACCTACCCATAGGCCACTCTTGCACTTGCGTTCCGGGTTTCACCGATGCCGCCTGCGGGACGAACATTGACGAGTGTGCCAGTTCTCCGTGCTCCAACAACGCTACTTGCGTGGACGAGGTCGACCAATTCAGATGCGAGTGCGCACCAGGCTTCAGCGGGATCATGTGCGAGATCAACATCGACGAGTGCGCATCAAACCCTTGCGAAAATGGTGGAGTCTGCACGGACGAAGTGAATGGGTGAGAAAACTACCTTTAAACCAACTATACAGAATTCAATAGTTTATATTTACTTTGTGTGATTTAGCAATCTTTTGTACAAAACCATTCCTTATTTCTTCTTACTATGGTTTAAAAGCATAGCATAGTTTGGGCAAAGATTTTCATAAAAAGCCTTGTGGTATTAAAGAATTTTTTTACTCTGATTAGAGCATGCAGAGGCCACATGTATGTATCTGTACCAAATATCTATTATACCGAGTCATCAGTCATAGAATAGGCAAACACTTTTTGTAGAAATTGTTTCTCTACATGTTGCTCAAACAACAAAGTTTATCAATATTGAATTAGTAAAACTTCTTCAAAAAGGGGCTCCTAAGAACCGCAATTTAAGTTGAAATTACGCAGCAAATGTGCTCCAAATAAATAGTAAAATATAAAAAAAAAAAAAACTGTGCCGTGCCTTTAAGCTACAATGTATATATATGTCATCTATGTGGGGTTGCATGTGGGTATTTCTTCTTGGTGGTCTGGGAATTCATATCTTTTCATTTACTGAGGGTTATTTCTCAAGCATTTCACCTGATTCATCTTCTTTTTTTGTGTGTGGAATGCACCTCCTTCCCATATTGAAAAGATAATCATTAAATAAACATTGTAATCAGTATGATATAGATTTCTCTCTTAAACTGCAGACACATAACTTTCACTTGTTTAAAATTCTTTCACATTTTATAGCAATGTTTACATACGATATAAATTTTTCATGAATTTAAAATTATACTTGATACATTTCTCCACAAACTCCACAACTCAAAACCACAAAAAAGTCAGTTTCTGTCTTTGGCCGTCAATTCCCTGAATGCAAAATTAAACCAGTCATTTTCATACAATTAGAAGAAAAGTTATCTTGAGAAAGTATTTACGTATTGAAACATTTCATATTCATGTCATATTCATGTCATTTTCATGGGGAAATATACCATTTTCCCTTTTCCCAATGTTTGAGCAAAACAAGAGGGAAACAAAAATGAAAAAATAACCAGTTTCTTTACCAAGGTCAGTGATTACTCATACATGTAATTCATGATTTTTTCCTCCCTAGTATCCATTTAGCACAATTGCTCCATCTCCCCTTTAAAAGTAAACTTGTTTATTGTTTTGATCTCTTCGGATCTCAGCATTTTTTTCTTCTTCTACCCATTAGATGTATACAGATTATTTTGGTATACAATTTTCCTTATACTCTAGTCTTTTTTAGTCAGGCACATCTCGGTCTTTATGTTCTTTGGGTTCTAGCATTTTCACTGCAATTGTATATGTTTCTCTTGGTGATGGCAGTGTGCTGTTTTGTCATTACCTAATACCTACCTATCTACATCTGCATCTACATCTTTTTCATTGATATTTCATTTTATCGCTGGTGTATGCGTTTCATTTTCTTGCCTCGATCACTTTCATGCAGCAATTTTCAACCAGGGTAAGTTCACACTTTCGAATCTCTGCACCTCCTTCCCCTTCGCCTGTCCCCTTTATAGTGAACCAATCCCCAGACAATGTTTTGCTCCTGTATGTGATTGGTTTCATTTTAGTCCACCCTGTAATCAAAATGTGAGCTTCAAATATTGCTTCTAGGAAGAGATATATATTGCATACATGTTCAAATACACTCCCAGAAAGCACTCCCCAAAAGCACTAGAGCACTTCATATGTATTTAAAGTAGACTAGTCATGCAAATGCACAGGCTTGCAGGCTTGCGAATCCAATGCAGTAAAGAGGGGCACATACATGTAAGCTGAAGCTTCAAGCCGCGACACCAAAGTAAACCAAATTAAAGTAATAGTAGGGTGAGCTCAAACCATGGATGATTTTGTTTGCAGTTGATTTTTATACAATGTACATCTTAGCCGTACACAGTCTTGAGCAACTCGTGAGCAGACTAGTCGATACAGTTTAGGGTGGCCGAAGAGGGAAATAGTTTGTAGGCGATTGGTACACTTCAAGTCCTGCCCTCTTGTATGAAATGCAGCTGGCCACATTAATTGATTAGTAGTCTCACCCGCTTCAGTTTGTCTCCTTTATACTCATATGGCTATTCCATACCTGCCAACCCTTCTGAATTATACAGAATATTGTGGATTGGTAGGACCTAAAATCTCAGATAATTTAGATTTTTCAAAATTATGAAAACCAATTTTTTTTTTTAAAAACCAAATTTAGCTTGTTTTATCATGTGCCGAGATTTGAGAGTTCCTGTATTGCGTGCGTTGAATGCCTGCACAATTTAGCAGCGAATTTGTATTCGCTTTTTTGTACAGATTTACCGCGTATTGCCAGTTACACTGCCGCTGCATACACATGGCCATGGTAAGGCCGTGCGAACCCTGCTAGAAAATCCTAATTCTTATTTTCAAATGTTGGTAGGTACGCTATTCCTTTTAGGCTTTCCTTCACACGTTTTGCTTGTGGTCTTTGCTTTTCTCCTTTTTTCTGCGAAGTATAAAGTGCCTGGACTGTTTCCTTGTTTTGTATCCAATCAGCTGAGAAACTAACACACCCTCAACGCTAAAACAGAGAGTCCTTTTTTACCTTACCTTTGCAAGCGATGGGTGTATTTTTTGGGTGTCGCGCGGTCAGTGGAGATACCGCGCTGTGTGTGATGGGTGTATAAAGGGAGGAGGATAAAAAGTATTGAAGAATACAAAATCTTAAAATGACATAATCTGGACTAGCCATTTGGTTGAAGAGCATTGCAATCATTTTTCCTCCAGTTTGAAATTCCGGCTATGTTATAGCTTATTGTAGCACAATACAAAGGTGAAAAAAAAGTACTGTATGTTGGCGGCCTTTACAACCTACTAATTGTGACCTTTATAATAAAAATAACCACTTCAAATAAAAATTGTTTTGGCTGTATGAATTTGTGAATAACCAAAGCTTAAGGCTTTAAAGCACACTTTAATAATTTGTCTTTTTTTTAAATTGTGCTGTGTTACACGCATATTTTTAATTTAATTTTGGAAATATTAACATGATTGGATAAAACTGTAATGTTTGCTTACATGTAGGTGTAGTTTTGCACGATTGCATTACAGTGTGTTGTAAACAAGTTTACTGTACATGTATTTGGATGTATAATGATCCCTTAGCTACCATTATAGATCTATGCACGTGATGCGTACCAGTATCTAATACATTGCTTCTTTGTGAGAAATGCTTTACAGAATTATAGTATAGTTTCATGGAAGACATACTGTATGTTTAAAAATTGAGCTTTACAGCTACATGTACATGTACATACACTGTACTATTAATTTGAAGTAAATGCTGTATTATCTGATATTTTTTAATGAGATATCTTTCCTTGAGAGATGTATGGTAGTTATGGTATACAACCAATGAATTATTCCCTTGGAAGAATGTTCTACATCATGTGCATGTACTCCTGGAATGTTGGCATACACTGTACATAACCAGATATTGAAATGTCATACATGTACATGGTTGTTCTTTACAATCAGTGCTTTGTTCACATTTTCCCCTTACTTTCATTGCAATGACGAACCTTCGTCATTGCCTTGTTTTCGTTCACATTCTGCCCCATTAATATTTTCCTCCTTTTCCTCGTCCGGAAATCACATTCGTTTTGCACATAGTGCTTGTTATTCCTAGTTAGGTGCCTTCATCATATCCATTTCCTTTCAAATTTCGTAGGCATCATCTCTAGCATCTCATCAAGGTCACCTACTTTTTTGATTTTCGAAATCACTCATGCATGACCGTCCATTCGCCATTTTGTCCGTTTCTGGTCCATTTTAAGGCCTTTCTTTCTTCCTTCCTATCTCCACTATCCTAGATCCTACAAACTTCTAACAAATTCCTCTAGATAGTCTAAGAGATGTTCTTTAATCTGCGATGTATAACCTGCCCTTCAAAATGCCATCTTCATACTCAAAATTCAAATCTGAAACCGACTCCGTCAACAATCTCTCAAATTCTTGAAAAATGGACCCCTAAAGAATCTAAAACTGCCATAACTTTCTCATATAAATTCCGTTTTGTATTAAAATCTCACAGTATGTTTGTCTCATAATTGCTGATAGCAATGCCCAATTTCACGCTCCAATGGCTTTGCAAAACATAAATAGCGCCCTCTAAAGTTCTGGAAATTGGCTTTCTCTCTGTGGCCGTATCTCCATTATGGCTTGGCAGACCCGTACCCTTTTTTGGATTTAGATACTTGAGGATATGCCCTTTCCAGCCATATACAAAATTATATACCCTATCACTGACCAACTTTGCGAAAATTGCCCTCCAAATTCGCCATTTTCAAGAAAATTCCGAAATAACTTCAACTTGCTCTAAAATAGCGATCTTTATACCTACGTCGTTGAAACTTGGCAGACACATGTATCCATATACGTGACAACTGTCTGCCAAGTTTAGTAAATTTTAATAACGTCAGCGCAAAGTTATCGCCAAAAATGATGAATTTGCTATGCATTACGTAATAGCGCCTTTAATGCGTGCAGTACATCGCGTGCAGATGACAATGGTGTCAAACTGACCGCAATGAAGTGCCCTTTCGAATGATACCAAGTATGGTATATGTTTACACAGAAAATTGTGAGTAAATCGCATTTGAACAAGGGTCACTATACGAATTCTGCCCGATTATAACACTTATCGGCCATGACGTCATTTTTTCAGACTACTTTTCGCCCCCTAAACATCCTTTTTTTTCCTTGAAAATTTACAATGACATTCCGAGATGCAATGCGCAGGGCACCTCGTGGCCGGATTTTTGAAATTGGTCAAGGGGGCCATTTAAGACGCCATTTTGTCCTTTAAATCTGTTTTACATCACATGTTTCGATAGGATTATCATAGAAAAAAAGAGAGTTGTTTACAATAACGACCATGAAATTTTCTTTCCAATGATACCATATACGGCCCATAAAGAGACATAAAGAGAGAGAGAAAAAACAATTTAACTCCGGTCATAATACAGATCCTGTACGTTTTCCGCCCATGCATTACACGCATTGTCTATGGGGCAAATCGGGTTCACGCTTTTGACCCCTAGAACGATCTTGATTGAAATGACGAACATGCAACTAATCCCATTTGTTTTTGCACGCAGTGCTTGCGAGCCCTTTCTAGGTTCTTTCCCCTATCCCAATTTCTTTCAAACATCGTAGGCATAGTCACTACCATCCCATCAAGGTCACTATTGAGGCCTTTCTTTCGCCCTACCTGTCTCCAATATCACAGAAGCTAAAGACTTCGTACACATTGCTCTGGATAGTCCGAGAGAAGCTCTTTCGTTCGACACGTAGAAACACGGCGTCATTGCACGCACATCGTTGTGACACGATTGCATTTCTAGTTTTCCTCATTGTTATTCTTCTTCTTTACCAATCCAACCCCCTTCAAAAGGAACTTGTCATTGACAGTGTACATTTGTTTCTGTTCTTGTGCAGGTACGTATGTGATTGCTCTGATACTGGGTTTGATGGACCTGAGTGCAACAACAACATCGATGACTGCGCCTCCAACCCCTGCCAAAATGAAGGGACCTGCATGGACGGTATCAAGTTCTACAACTGTTCCTGTTACCTTGGCTACGAAGGCATCGATTGTGAGATTGACATCGATGAATGCTCACCGTCCCCTTGCCAAAATGGGGCCACCTGTCTTCAGTTGTCCGATCAGACTCTTTATGAGCCAGAAAACCAGTATAGTGATTACGTTCCGGATGTCTTCAGTTACGCCAATGCTAGTGGTTACGTCTGCGTCTGTCTAGCTGGGTTTGAAGGGGTGGACTGTGAGGTGGACATTGATGAATGTGCATCAGGTCCTTGCGCCAATGGAGCAACCTGTAATGATGGGGTGAACCGCTTTGACTGTGCATGCGCGAATGGTTACGATGGAGACTTCTGTGGAAACGACATCGATGAATGTGCATCGAGCCCTTGCGCCGATGGAGCGACTTGTCAAGATTCTGTCGGTGCGTTTTCTTGTCGCTGTCCGGAAGGGTACGGGGATACAAGGTGTGATGTGGTGCTGACCGCCTGCATTGACAATACACAGTGCCTGAATGAGGCAACCTGCAACCCTTTTTTCAGAGAAGGAGCTCATGGTTTCTCGTGCATCTGTCCACCAGGATACGCAGGACAGTTCTGCGCTGAAGACACATCAGCTAGCTTCTATGGCACTGACCAATATCTTGAGTATGCTTTTCCATCAGATCTCCCTTTTCAGTTCTCCTTCTCATTTTCTACTACGATCCCCAGTGGGCACCTGCTTCAATCCTTCTCCTTGGGCGACTCGTTGACAGTCGAAATGGTGGATGGTTCTATCTCCGTGACTTCCCGTGAGGGTGCATCGGGGGAATCTGTGACGATAACAGGTCTTGGTTCTGATCTTGATGATGGAGAGTGGCATGACTTTGAAATAAATCTCATCAAATCCGTACCAGGTTTCATTGAGGTAAATGTAACATCAGACAGCTGTCAGAACAACATCTGCAGCGAAACAGGCACCTATAACTCCCCACTCTCTATCTTCCCCTTTGTCTATTTTGGTCATGTGCCTTCAAATTATTTGGGACCTTTGACCAACAACGCCTACACTGGATGCATGAGGGATGTAAAGCAGACATCATCAGGTGATTTCATCATGGCCACAAATCCTGCTGTACACACAGTGAGTGGCTGTGACAGGACATTACAGTGCGACCCCGACCCTTGCAATGGACAAGGAGAATGCACAGATCTCTGGTGGACTTATACTTGCCAATGTCGGCTTGGATACACTGGTCCAAGTTGTGAAACAAGTGAGTACATATCCCACATTATGATGAACTTAGTAAATGGACAAGCCTATCAGATAAATGGTGAAGCATGGTTAGGATGACTTTGAGTTACTGGGAACTAGACACATTTAGACCTTTTTATGTTTGTGAGGCAAAATATGAACACAGGGACAGATTTTCCACAGGCAGTTGCCAGGGTTCATTCTATTTGGTTATTTGCTAAATAAGAGTTACAGTATTTCAGCCAATAGGATGTGTATCAATGATAGGTTGACACTTTTGGGGATACCAATCTACTAGAATGGAACTCTTTAAATTTAATGTCAATGGCTCATTCGATATGTTGCACATATATTAAACAATACATAATATCCCTTTATGATTGCAGTTATTTTCTAGTTTTTACAAATTACAACTGACTGATCAAGAAAAAGACATTTCTGAATCTAAGTTAACAAACTGATGTTTTAAATCACCCTTTCTCATTCACTTTCATCCAGACTGTTTTGCAGAATGTAAGACAAATATTTGTTCATTCCCTGACCTGCAAATCATCCTGTGTAATCAATCCTTGAGTAAGATATGTTTATTATTTAAAGTCACCAGTGTACAATTTCCTCGATGAATGAAACAAATAATGAGCCAAACTTGCCTTTCTTCTTTTCTGCATAAAGAATAGTAGCACACCCTACCCTGTCTGTTTGACCCCCCTTTTTTTATTAATGTTAGAAAGTAATATGGAGAATAAGTCTGGGGAAAATGTCAAGAAGTATTGTAGCTAGTTTTTATACTGGAATGGAAGATAAAAATATAGAAGGTGATAATCTTGGTGTTTTTTTATTTTATAACCTAGGCTTTGTGCAGGGAACTTTCAGCTTTGAGGACACTACAAGCTATGCCATGTTTGATACCTCAGGATATCCCTTCTCCAAATCGGAGAACACCATCAGACTCATATTCCGCACTAGAGAACAGGATGGACTTCTCCTTTACACAGGTTCAGGACAGGACTTCATCGTACTTGCAATAGACAACAGCTCTGTCATTGCTGACGTGTCCTTTGGCGGTATCGCTGGAAGCCTCAGGGTATCTGATTCTGTCTCGGATGGGCGGTACCATTCTCTAGAGTTCAGCCGACAATCAACCAACCTGACCCTCACTCTGGACTCATCCTTGCCTCAGACGGAAGTGCTTGCAGGCAGCAGTGAGCCCTCTTTTGACCAGATCTTTGTAGGAGGTGTTGCTGATTTCAATGCTGGTGGCCTACCTGCAGCAGTCTCTGGCTCCATGTACTTCAAGGGATGTCTCTGGGATGTCAAACACAACAACTACTCCTTGGAGTTCTTCCCCCTGGACATTGTAGACTTTCAGATTGACTCCATTCCCGTTGCTACCAACTCCAACGTGATCAGTATGTGCAACAGTGACAACACTTGTGATCCCGAACCCTGCGAAAGTGAAGGGATCTGCAGCATCACCTGGAATGACTTTGAATGTGATTGCCCCAACGGTTATGGAGGGAAGAACTGCTCGGAGGAAACCATCTGCTCCATGAACCCATGTCCAGGGAGTGCAGACTGTCTTGACAGAGATGAAGGATATGAATGTAAGTTCTTTGACCTTTGTTGATATTTGTACTAATTGAATATCTTTATTTTGTTACTGTGCCTTTAGTAGATGAGTTTACTTCAGTTGCTGCTGCCTATTCATACTGAGATAGAATTTATTATCCAAGATGACAATGAAACTACAGTTTGTCAGATATTAAAAAAACAAAAACAAATAAGGTTCTGTTGTTTAAAAAACACAAAGAAAAAGAATGGATACATGTATATGAACATATGAAGTGCACCAATCACTAAAACATGTAATCTCCTCTTTATGAAAGGGGTTCCATGTCACTGTTCTGTGTTCAAAATATGAGCTTCAAATATTACTTCTACAAGGAGATATTGCACTTTACATACATTTTCAGTGAACAATAAACCTTCTTGCTGAGTAGACTGGTCTAATAACGCATGCATACGCTCTCGCATAGAATAGGGCTCACACACAAGTCCGACTTAAGTTCTGTGCGAGCCCTATATACTGGGTTCAATGTTATCTTTTATTTTCTTCATACTCTCTAACCCTTTACCTATACACTTTAAGCTGTTGAAGAAAAAGATGTATCCCTAATACCATCTAGGAAAGTATTCCATGCATTTCAGTAATCTTCATTGTCTTTTCTCACTTTTTAAAGGTCTTACGCCAGCTACATTCAGTGGTTCTGGAAGCATGATAAAGTACAACAATAGCCTCAACACAACCAGGGATCTCAGCACCATTACCTTCAGACTACAGACACGTAGAGATGTGGGCTTAATACTGCACTCCTCCAACGATGTCCTAGGGTACTTCATCACCATAGACATCCAGGATTCCAAACTATCCATCAGGTTCTTCTTTGGTACCCAAGCTCGCAGTCTGGGTACCGTATATGAAATCGTGCCCGATTATTCCGTCTCGGATGGTGTTTATCATGACGTAGCGATTACCTTCGCATCTCCAGAGGTTACAGTTGCCATTGATAACTTCAATGTCACAGAACAAATGACCTTCCAGGGTGGACTGAGCGACGTGGTCAATGATGGCAGCGGTGGAATAGTATACCTTGGGGGCACGGACATCGCCAACAACGATTACTTTGACGTCTACACTTCTTACGAAGGGAATCTAGAGGATGTGCGCATCGGGACCTTCTTGTTGCCGTTCTTCAACCAGTCCGTCTACAACGCGACCAACGAGGAACAGTTCTATGCCATAGCCATCACCGATGTCACTATTGGTGATGCCGGTCGCGACGTTTGCGCTTCATCCCCTTGTCAGAATGGCGGCAATTGCACCGATCAGTGGAACGCTTTTGCTTGCATCTGTCTTCCAGGATTTACCGGGGACTACTGCGAGACGAACATCAACGAATGTGACCCTGATCCGTGTCAGTCCGGTTCAACATGTTTTGATTTGGTGAACGGATACAACTGTTCCTGTGCACCTGGTTATGAAGGCACCAACTGCAGCGTGGAAATCGATGAGTGTGCTTCGGATCCCTGCCAGAATGAAGGGACATGCACAGATGGCACTGCAGAATTTACTTGCGACTGTCCTGCAGAGTTCACAGGGAGAATGTGTGAATTTAATGTAAGTTCAGGCAGTGTATCGATCAGCTCTTAATTTGAATCTCTACCTCGATACAATAAATAAAATCATAACAATTAAGGAGAAGTTAACTTTGCTGGAATTTTATTTTATCTTCCTATGAATCTCTACCTCAATTCCGTGAACAGAAATATACACTTAACAAAAATGTACTTATTGATGCAAATTTTGGAAAGATTTTGGATGAATGCTTTCCATGTCTCTTCAGTACCAAACCCAGTTTGAGATAATTACATGTATGTTTTATATTGGAGACACTGTTTTCTGCTACAGGTTTAGAAACAAATAAGATGTAATTTCATTGTTTTTCTTGCAGATATCTGCAACGTGCGACAACGACCCATGCCTAAATGGTGGGACATGTTCCGATGTTACCAATCCTCCTGCTGGCTCTGATAGCTTCACGTGTGCCTGCGTCCCAGGCTACGAGGGTGCACGTTGCGCGTATGAGACCGATTACTGCGCTTCCGTCACGTGCCAGAACGGAGCTACGTGTGTTTCGGACAGAACATCGTTGACCTATGATTGTCAGTGTGTAACTGGCTTCACCGGAGACCTTTGTGAAACGAATATCGATGATTGCCAACCTGATCCTTGTCTAAATGGAGCACCATGCGTGGATGGTGTGAATGAGTTCATGTGTAATTGCTTAGCAGGTAAACTTGTTTTAATGTTCCTCTCTCAGCCTCTCTCTGTCATTCTCTCTTTCTCGCTCTTTCTCACTTTCTCCATTCCCTATCTTTCTCAAAGATCGATAGATAGATACATAATGTACATACAGCACATAAATACACAGAAATACAGTGCACTGCAAAACAAGAAACTTTCATATACATGAAAAATTTGTGAAAAATGACAAGTGATGTTGAAGTCTAGTGGATAAGTTTCAAGACTGTGAACGGCAAGGTACGGGGTTCAAATCCCTGCCGTGGTACAAACATACTTGCTGAGACACTTATCTACATCTTCTACACCATCTACATAAGATTTACCCTTGAATGCTTTGCGCACTAAGGTTGCCAGGGTTACAGCTGGGGGAGGTCCTCTTGAAGCACATAAAGATGTTATATCAAATGGGATATATGCTATACAACAACAAATTACTAGTATGTTATTGTTATTAAATAAAGTAGATTTCTAATTGAATGACTACACATCAAGGGTTCGGTGACACAAAGACGTAACTCCATATTTTGCCAAAATGAGTATTTGATATCAAAATGTTCAGAAAAATGTGGGCTTTCCAGGAAACTCAAAGACTGAACTCCACCCAAAATTGAAGTCAATGGCTAGTGAAACATAGACTTAACTCCTTAAGGCACAAGTGCTCAGTTCAATACACATAAACCACTTTTTCTCAAAATGGCCAAAATAGAGTTACGTCTCTGTGTCACTGACCCCCCTCAACATGTTCTGGTTTATTTCACCTACATATTTTTATCTCCTTCATATTATTTAGGCTACACCGGTCAATCTTGTGATATTAATATCGACGAATGCTTATCAAACCCATGCTATGCTGGAACGTGTAATGATCTAATTAACAGTTACACATGCAACTGTCCAGACAATTACGAAGGTAAGTCAAAGATTCCATATCTCTGCATGACATTTTTTTTTCTCCAGATAATCTTCAGTTCTTGTAAGGAAATTGCAAGTCTAGAGTTACTGTTTAGATCCTGAATTGTTTATCCGAGGGTAAATTTGTTGTTCAGACAAGCAAAATTAAATCAAAATCACTCTGACCCACTGAAAATTATGTGAATTTCAAAAGATTAACATAAATTTTGATATATGGGAATACACATTGAATGACAACTCAACCATTAAAATGCCTTCTTTTTTTGCGTGTTGTAATTTTTTTCTGTCCTATTTTTTAATGGGATATAATTCATAATCTGTAACAATTATCATATATCCTATTGAATTCTTTGTGAATATTTTTTCATTATGAGAACTCGAGATAAACTTATATTATCAAAGTTTCGGTTCTGACTAATTTTGAGTCTGAAATAGCAGGCCGTAGACTAGTGACATTTTACCTTCAGTGCATAGATGTAACGTTAAACGTGTAAACGCTATAAATCATTGTTTTATACATTAATCTGTGAATACAATTCAATTAACTATAGATTAAAATTGTTTAACTTGTTTATTCTATAATCGAAAAGTCAATTGAAAGGAAATATTACTTAAAGAAAATGTTCTGCCTACTTAATATCCACAATTACTTTATGTGTGTAAATCCTGATAAATTCTGATTTACATTTTCTTTAATTCTTTTGCTGTTAATTAATTTAATGTACATACCCCTATTTAATAAACTAAACACAAATTTTGGGTTTGATGTACATTCAGGCTTTAATACTGCCAACGTACAGTTCGGAACATTAATTACAAGTGCTGAAATTGTCATGAAGTTTCATTTTTTGCATGATATGATGCATCCACATAGAATGATAATATGCATGCAAAAGTAATGACCCAATTAACACAAACTCTCACTGCATGAAGGTGGCCGCCAGCGGAATGCTTAATTTGACTAATTTTGCACGTTCTATTTAATAATCAACGTCGTGTTTGACATCGTAACGATTACTTAGGAGATATTGCTGTGTTTGAAGTGACAATCCACCTTTATATTAAGTTTGTTTTTAATAGCAGAAAATTGGGAGAAACAGATCAATGACTGTTTGAAAAGAAAATCTGAAGAGAAACTACAAACACTAATTTTGTAAATTCTGGATGCCTTCTCGAGCACCGCTCCAACTTAACTTTGTGCAGAAATCTTTATTTTCCATTTCTCTGTTATCGGAGAGGTTGTTAAAACATTAGCTATCATATTAAGGATGCATGTTAATGTCTTGAATGTTTTCCATTTTGTGCATAGGAGGTTATATACTGATTATGCTGCTGATGAGAGATCATTGTTTGTTTTTGTTTTTTTGTGTTTGTGTCTTTGTTGTTGTGCTTCTTCGATAATTATCTTTTCCTCTCTCTACTTGATAATTTCTTTATACTCAATCTACTAATCAGTGAGCCGAAATAACAAAATAAATCACATCCATCACCTTAACCTTAAAACATTGCTTCTTTCTAATTCTATAATCATATATTTACATTCTTCTATAAAGTCATTATTTTATATTTTTGTGAATACGTGTGAACCGCATTATTTGCCATTCATATTCTCACCAATTTAAACCATTTAATATTATTCCTTTCAAACACTGAAGTTATTCCAAGGACATATCGACTATAATCAACAATATCAGTGTCATTATATTGATGACGGCATATATTCATTATTCAGGCCTTAAATTTCAACATTTTTAGGGCAAGGCCACTTTTCTGTAGGGCACATTCCTATATTACAGCACCAATGGGAAGAATTGGAAAGGGCACAAAAAATCTCCAAGGCCAATGAGAGGGGCATTGAGGCCAATCAAAGGGGCATCCAAGGCCTGGCCTTGGATGGCCTTGGATTAATTTAAGCCCTGTTATTATCATCATTATCACTGTCATCATCGTCATCTTTGCCATCACATCATTATCATCATTATTATCATGAACAATCATCATCATCATTGTCATCATCACCCCATCATCACACATTACTATAATCAGAAAAGTCAACAGTAAATTGTTTTTGCTGTGAATCTGATATTTAAATAAAAAAGGTTCTCCACATTTTTTCTTCATTTTAAAATTCATACCAATCACACTCATCTAACCAAATATTAAGGCCAACGCACTGCGCATTGCTCTCTCATGTTCTATAAATCCTTGCTTTTAGCTAACACTGCAATGTTCCCTACTCCGAGACCACTAACACACTCATAAGTGTACACGTACATGAAGGAAAGGCATGCCCCATTTAAATGTGAGCCCCCCCCCCCCCCCCCGACCTGTTGGTCAAAAACTAACCCCAGTTGTTTTCATTCAATTTTTGCATGGATTTGGATCGAAAATGAAAATATTTCATTAAACAAAAATCAAACGTTGATTCTATTCAATTGAAATTGCATAAAGCATATTTGAATATTTTTTTCCTTTTAAATTCTTCCTCCCCTCTCCCCTTTATCTCGCTGCCCTTGATTTATATTTGAAATGGGACCTTCATTTGTAACTTTGGAATTACCCTATTTATTTGAGAAAAATATTACCCCTACCCCTCCAAAATATATCAAATTTGTGATTCTCACTCAATTCATACAAAATTAAATTCGTGAATACTGCCCTCTCATGTTATCTGGCCCTTTGCACAAAAACGTGCATTAATGATGGATACCAAATCATCAAACGCATTCCACAGGCGTGCATTGTGACGTAGATGTCGATGAGTGCATGACCCTTGACCCTTGCCAAAATGGGGGCACCTGTTCCAACACGGAGGGCAACTATACCTGCACTTGCACCGAAGGTGTCTTTGGTCGAAACTGCGAAATTGCCCCGTGTAGTCCCAATCCCTGCCAGCGCGACGGTCAGTGCACCGTTGAGTCCCCCGATAGTTTCCTGTGCAATTGCACCCTGGGATATGTAGGGGACGTGTGCGAGGTGGCCGATTGTTCGGCCGTCTGCCAGAACGGCGGGCTTTGTAGTGTGGCCGTGGGAACAAGCTCCTGGTGGTGCATCTGTATAGAGTTTACTGAAGGTACTATCTTTCTCCTGGAAACTTCTCTGGGCTTTTCCACATTTGTTGGCTGTTTGGGAGAAGGGCGTATGGACCTGGGAAAGTTTTTTAAAAATCCTCATTTTATAAATTAAACTCCATTTAAAGCTATGTGATGCTTTTTAGCATTAATGCTGCTGAAACAGCATGCCTGATTGCAATTAATTGTTTATATGGTAACCTGCTTTTTAATACCTGTAGGGGATTAGAGCAGTATGCATTAAAAGCTTAACCGAAAAAAGGGGAACAGAGTTATTTAAAAATTAATATTATTCCAAAGTTGTATTATTTTATATCCCTCTTCTGACCAATATCTTTCAGAGTTTGTGCATATTTGAAATGGAAATGTACATGAGGTGAAAAGAATGCCTTACCTGTCTGTATACAATTCGAAAAGAATATTTGAGAAAGAATGAAAATATCACTTTCTTCCTTTCTAGACATGTTTACTTGCAATTGAAAAAAAAAATCACATTTGTATGTATTACTTTTTACTGATTTTTTGTCTTCCATATTTATTCCTGTGGTCTATAATAAGATTTTAGCCTATAATGCGAATGCCCGCAAACTCACATTTGGAAATTATTTCACTTTACCCTAGACCTTTAGTAATAAATTTTCCTGTTTTCTCATTGAATTATACTCTAAACATCATTACCTTTTAGCAAAATTTAGTTTGAGAGTCAGGAGGATGTAATTGGTTTAACCATGTAGTAGGTCCACTCTGCAAAATGCTACAATAGTGGAGCTAACACCCTTCTGGCTCTCAGCAGACTTGTTAGATATTCTCTTTTTACTATCCATGGTCTATACAACCTTTCTCTCATGCAGCGGACACATCTTTGTATTGTCTTTGTGTGTTTGTTACAGTCTAGAAACAATCATAATGTTCTTATTCTGTTGTGAATGTCACTGCCACTCAGATTTGTTTCATGTAGAGAACGCAGACATGAAATCAGCAAAGCTATGTATAGAATGTAGCTCATTTATATAAACAAAGTCCCCTGCCCATGTACATTTTGTAAATTACGGTAAGGACATTCCAAAGTAATGTACGTGCGCACCTTATCTGAGCTGATCATAGACACACAGTACCAGGAAGTCCAGGCATTGTGAGCATCCATGTGAATAGTAAACCAGCTAAGGTGCACACAAACATTACTGTGGAACACCTTTAAAGTGAGCCAAGAGGGTTAAAGTTGGCCTGCTTTGTGATTTCCCCCCCCTTAAATTTTGGCTCTGGCTGTTTGGAAAAGAAAATTGTTCATGCACACCTTATCTGCGCTGATCATAAACACACAGTACCAGGAAGTCCAGGCATTGTGAGCATCCATGTGAATATATAAACAGCTAAGGTGCACACAGACATTACTGTGGAACACCTTTAAAGTGAGCCAAGAGGGTTAAAGTCGGCCTGTTTTGTGATTTCCCCCCCCCCCTTAAAATTAGGCTCTGGCTGTCTAGAAAAGAAAGTTGTAAGCCGACATTTAGGTACCGGCTATATAAAATTTTTAGACGTATGTGTTCTTTGAAGATCTGCGTGTAGATTCAGGTTTCAGAACAATGCAAACTTTTCCTTGGGATTGAATTTGCAGATATACCAAATAATTCTTTTCAAGCGTACATGAAACAAATCTAATGTGAATGCAGTGTGAATTGTTGTCTTCTACTAATATCTCTTTTTGAAATTCTTGTTTTAAAGTATATCTTTGTTTGTCAAAACTCTAATATTATGTCTTTAATAGTTAAATTTAGTAATGAAATATATATTTTAGTCTTTTCTAGTATACATGTATGTGTAGTTGTTTGAAACGTACCTTGTAAACAGCTAGAAAAATTGTAGCCTGCTTTAAAGGAACTAATGGGTAGTGGTGAACTAATTCCTCTTCTTTTAACTAAAATGAACAAATTTCTTTTACAGTCTATTACAGTATTACAATCTAGAAATAATTTTGAACTCGCATCTCACCTCACCCTTGCTCATATTCATCATTACTTCATATTCTACACTGTACATGTATATATAATTTGTACTTTGTTTTTTTAATAGTTATTTTGGGATTGAACAACTAAAATGACTACCGGTAGACACAAGTTCTCTTGTACAAGTACAATGTAATATGCTATAGTTGATGGAATCAAGGAGAATTTGGAAAAACAAACAAAGGAAGTAACAAACAAATAAACAAATGCAAAAACTAAAAATAGTATTGAGAATATATTATAAATGTACAGTACCGCTACATATATTTGTTGGATGTTATTTTAATAGCTCCATGCTGTAACCAAAACTTGTATGGTAACTTGCAAATAATAGAATACAATGTGACTGTTTTCATTTACTTATTTTTTTCTGTAACTTTTTTAAAAATAATTTTAAATTTTTGTATTAATTCATTATTATTACCAGTATTCTTTAAAAATTTATTAATTAGCATTATAATGATTATTATTATTACTATTTTTTTGTTTTGTGGGGGGTATGTTTATCTTAATGTAAAATACATCATGTGTATTACCTCACAATGCAGATATATATTTTATTACATAAATGTATGATAAATATACACAGACATTAAACCATCTCATGCATTTCTACATACATGTACACTTACTTCATGAGACACATACAGTGTACATGTATACATACATCCTAGCTAGTCAAAACACTGTCAAATGAACCCATTGACTACGGAATTCTCTCATTTCTGGAGACTTTAATTTATGAGTCACTCAGTTCTTGTAGGTAATGTGATAACATGAACAGAAAGAACCTACTACATTATCTCAAAAATCAATCCTACAAAACAATCATATTTATACTATCAATTTCCCCAATCTCCAAACATACAATATATTTCTAGTAACATCTACATGTACATTTGTAGTTTCCATTGTCATATGATCAGCTGTTCAACAACGGAAGGACAACTTTAATCAGATAGCGCCTCGTTTTCTATTCAACAGATCACGATACTCTTGTCATTCAGAGTGAGCTCTGTATTATAAGTATCTCTGTCTCTCTCTCTTTAACTCACTCACTCTCTTGCTCTATCACTCTGTCTGAGTCTCTCTCTCTCTCATTCACTCTCTCTATCTCTCTCACACACACACACACTATCTCTCTCTCTCTTACTCACTCTTTTGCTCTTTCACCCCTCCCTCTGTCTGTCTGTCTGTCTCTCTCTCTCTCTCTCCCTCTCTGAATCTATATTCTACTTGCTGTGTTTGTGTTTCACGCTGTGTCGTGTCGTCTTTTGTTAATTGTTTTATGGTCCTGTTTGTGTAGGTGAGTTTTGAATACTGATTGTTTTGAAATCTTCCGTTGTTCATATTTGATAGTAAGATATTATACAGAGACCTTTATTATAGCAGGCAGAAGACTTTAATACACATTGATGTTAGATACATGAAGATAGTTAAAGTACAGTGTAAATATGTTGTGATTATGTGCTATATACATGCCCATGTTCCGGCATATTACACTGTACATGTACATGATACATTCATTCTACAGGTTTTTTTTGTGTGTTATATGTTGTTATTTTTGTTGTTGTTGTACTTTTTATCTTGAAAGTGAGAGAACATTTTTTTTTCCCTGTTTGCATTGTTGTAAATGTTTATTTGATGGTCCCAGTGTTTGTGTGACTTTTGTATTTGTATGTTGTGCTGCGTTTTCTGTCTGTTGTATGTTTGTTTTAAAGTTCACCACTACTCGTTATATTGATATGGAAATGATCCTTGCATGTGAAATTAGAGTAACCACAGAACTTAAAATTCAAGATTTGCCAGAGAGAAATAGTATCACCAAACTATCATATTAAAGAACAGATTATGTTGATAAAAAACACTGGTATTTGTAAAAATATAGTTTGGCTTTGGTAATTGCCTATACATGTAAAATCACAATAGTGAATCAAAGTGCTTTACAATTTTTGTTGGTCCGGCCTGTACAGTAATTTGTCTGCTCATTAATCAAAGGTTGTTTAGATGCTTAAAACAGATGTGATAATGATAATACAACATTTCATAAAACAAGCTTGATGAAGTCGTACCTGCTGTAGCAACCACCTACAGAAAGACCACCTCTATTAAGGCCACATTTTTCCATCTTCCTTGAAAGTGTATTTACATTGACACATGCAATGATTTGTTAAATTTTGTTTTTTTATATATTTGTAAAACTGCAAAATAAAAAAATAAAAATAAAATAAATTCATATAAAATCAAGTCATTAAAAGGAACCTGAACATTAAAACCACCTGTCTATAAAAACATATATTCTTGTCTTCTTTTGATGGTCTTTATATACAGTTTCCACTGTACTTTTTCATAGGGGAAAAAGTGTCATTAGTTCCATGAGTTAAAACATTTCCCTCCTCCACCTCCTGTCTTTTCCTGAAACGCAGGTACGCGTTGCCAATTTGCGGGCCCCTGCATCAACCCTCCTTGCCAGAACGAAGGCACATGCTCCCAGACCCTGGACCCCGCCGACAACTCGTTCACGTACCAGTGTTCCTGCCCGACCGGTTTCAACGACACAAACTGCCAGAACGAGATTGACTGGTGCGACAGCAACCCTTGCCAGCAAGAGGGAAGTAACTGTACGTCCGACAGGGTGACTTTCACCTGCACGTGTGCGCCGGGTTATAGTGGTAAGTGAGCTCATTACGAGTAATTAAAGAGTGTCATAATAACGCATCCATGAAAATGGAGTAACACTGTACATGTACATTGTGTAAGGATTCTTTTGCTTGTTAGATGAGTTGTGGTTGCAGTTTTGGAAATGACTCTTTGATAGTAAAGACCAGAGATTTGTTTCATAAAACTTGTTGTCGATAACAAGATACAATAATTGTTATAAGCTACTTAATGCTTTATAGGTTTGATTGGCTATGCAGAGCTGCCAACTAGTACGGATTTCCCGTAATTGGTACGGAAATTAACGACCATTACGGAATGTTGTCTCAAATTACGGATTTAAAAAAAAAAAAAAAAAAAAAAAAAAAAATTTTTTTTTTTTTTTTTTTTTTTTTTTTTTTTAATGAATTAAATATGATTTATCGTAGCGAGTGCTGTGAATAGGAGCCATTTTTCATGATAAACTGTGTTGTGATGACCTGAAATTCAATACTTAACATCTTTGTGTGAGTAAAATCACCAAAAATTTCAGATAATCATGCGTCCGCGCAGTGTTGGCGTGTCGTTTTTTTAGATTCATAGCGCCGCATAAGAAATTACTGATTTATACCCCAAATTACTGATTTTGAGCCTTGTGATTACTGATTTTCTGTTCTGGAGGTTGGCAGCTCTGGCTATGAGTAGATTTGTCATAGATCTGTGGCAGTTGGTAATGAAACAGGGTCCTGGACTCGGTTTCATAAAGCTTCTTATCGATAACAACTACCAAAGATTTCAGACAAATGTGCTTGTAGGCAATCAAGTATAAGGATTTCAGTAACTCATAACAGTAATTGTATCTTGCTTAAAACAGTTTTATGAAACAGGGCTGTTAAGTCCTTCTACAGCTCATGTGGTGGGTTGCAATGGCGAGTGAGCTAATAAGGAGTAATCAACATGTTTCACAATTACGCAGACATGTACATGTACGTGGAAAATGGGACTAGCTACCATGCTCAGCACTTTTATCTCCTCCTGTACTTCATACATTTTAAGATAGAGTTTGTGAATTCAGACTATGCCAGCAACTTTTGTGAAAACTGGGTTAGCTGCACAAATCTGCCCTATCATCTGCCCTATCATCTCCCTCCTTATCACTTTCATTTGTTACACTATACCTATCTAGGTAGAGTTTATGAGATCAAGCTAGCAACTTTTATGTTTGTGAAAACTGGGCCGACTGCACAAGCTTGTCCTAAAACCACACTCATCATCTCCTTTATCCCTTGATATATATTCAGGTATAGTTTGTGAAATCAAACTACCCGACTGCGCCAGCGGGCTGTGTGCAAACGAGGCCGCCTGCACAGACCTGCCTTACGACTATGAGTGCACCTGCGTAGCGGGATACACCGACAAGAACTGCCGAACCAACATTGATGAATGCGTCGATAACCAGTGCGTCAATGGTGGAACCTGCACAGATCTTGTCAATGGCTACGAATGTAACTGTGAAGGAACAGGTAAAGTACACAGTATTTCTTTCAGATTTTAATTTTTTTTTCCTGTGACTGGAACAAGTCAATATATATTTCAGATTTCTACACCTTTCTTGTGTGTTTGTGACTGATATTTGTAACACTACATTACATAATTTTCTAGACACAAATATTTAATTTTTACAAATTTCTTATTTTTATAATACTCTTATCATTTTGATTTTTAATACATATATATTTTGATATGTAGTTTTCTTGTCAGTATTAATGACAGTATGATAATAAAGTAGCAGGACATGTAGGAGTAGTGAAAAACAATTTTTTTATGCCTCCGTTACGAAGTAGCCGGAGGCATTATGTTTTCGGGTTGTCCGTCCGTCCGTCCGTCTGTACGTACGTCTGTACGTACCTGTACGTACGTACGTATGTCCCGTTCTCGTGATCGCGTTATCTGGAGAACCGATTGATGGATTTCTGCCAAACTTTGGTCTTGTATGTATCTTGCAGAGTCAAAGAACTGATTAGATTTTGGGGTCATGAGGTTAAAGGTCAAAGGTCACAGGGCTCATTATGTTTGCAAAAACAGCTTGTGATCGCGTTATCTCAAGAATAGATTGATGGATTGCTGCCAAACTTAGGTCATGTATGTTACTTGCAAAGCCGATGAACTGATTAGATTTTGGGGTCACGAGGTGAAAGGTCAAAGGCCACAGCGCACATTATGTATGCAAAAACAGCTCGTGATCACGTTCTCAAGAACCGATTGATGGATTGCTGCCAAACTTAGGTCATGTATGTTACTTGCAGAGCAGATGAACTGATTAGATTTTGGGGTCACGAGGTCAAAGGTCAAAGGCCACAACGCACATTATGTATGCAAAAACAGCTCGTGATCGCGTTCTCAAGAACCGATTGATGGATTCCTGCCAAAATTAGGTCATGTATGTTAGGGAAGGCAACTTTATTATCACTCGCGTTCGTCCGGGTTCGGGACGCCTACTTATCTCTTAATCCCCGTTCCCGGACGCGTATTGTACGCTGGCGGTCCCTTGGCGTCCCTTGCTCGCGTCTATTGTTGTCTGTTGGACAATAGAGCAGGCAGCCAGAAAAGAAGCCATCCCGTCTGCTAGGACCGCTGTCAATCAACCTCACTGCTATCCAGCCCCTCTCTAATCCTTCCTAATCTGGCGTCCCCTGACAATAGCTGACCCGTCTTGAACGCGTTAATCTGGTGTTCCCTGACAATAGTTGTACCCGTCTAGCTCGCGTTTAAAATACAAGATAGTAGATTTTCATAGATGAATTTTTAGTCTTGAAAGCAGAGCTAGAGCTGCAATCCTCCCGTGTCGATTGATAATAATTTGTCTAAAAAATGTGTCGCGCGCTAAAATAATAAACCTAACCAGCAACGCCTCAAGTCTTTCTACATACAGCCGCATATGAGTAAAAGCTTCTTGTGCGACACTGCACATCTATAAATCATATTTAGTATATTGTCTGTATTCCCCAACCTATTAATCAGTACTGCATTGCGTGTATCAGCAATTCGCGCAAATCACAACATGTGGATAGCCCCCCAAAATGAGGTCACGTGATCTGAGCCCGACAGCGCTGGTACTGGTAAAGATACCACCACCCTCGAAAGCCCTCGAAGGGCGCTTGCGATAAGCGAAAAAACTCGTTACAAAATCTCTGATTTCTTTATTTTAAGCGCTTTTTTGGCGAAGCCGTTTTTAATAACTTGGCTAAGCCACCGCGTGCTTTGGAAATATGGCTCTGATTCCGCACTTTTGACAGCAATTTCGGCTTTTGGGGTGGATTTTTGGAAGTGACATCGGGATTTCCTTGTACTACTAGTGAGTGACGCTGTGTGTAGTGCAGTGCACTGATATGTAATTTGCGTGTGTTGTGGATGCTGGTTTGATATCACGATCGGATGCATGTGTGTATGCATGGCCTGGGGTAATGCGCACGTCTTTGAGTGGTGTACATCCCCTGTGCTGTGTGTATGCCGTTCTGCTTGGCAGCTCTGTGAAGTCTGATTTTTACGAAAGTCACAGCAGAAAATTCAGTGTTTTTACAAAATAAATATAGAAATAAAAACAAGGATTTACATTGCATGCATGTAGTCTAGTACCTTACAAGTGAAGATGTAGATAATTTTATGTTACTTTGCCTCCCTGTTGTTTTACTTTGCCCTTTTGTTGATTTTTTTTTATTCTATGCCTAATCAGGCCTCTCGCCAAGAAAATAAAAAGGCGCGACACGAGGGAAAATTTGACCCCGCCCCCCTAGAAAAAAAAAAACGTTTACAAGTATTAAAGGGATAGTCCACCCCAGGATTTTCTTTAGCTGACGATATAGACCTAATAATACCATGAAGAATGATACAAGTCTCATTAAAATCCATGATCACATAACGAAGATATATCGACTTTTTTATCAAAAATCAGCCGCCCCCCAAATGCAAATGCGTTACATGGGCATGAAACGATTGTGACGTATGTTGCGAGCTGCCTTCTTATTTCGCAGACATTCACTTTCGCTTTCACTTTCATTCATGATTCGTCGTGTCAGTGCGATAACAGTGTACCGCGAGCGAAAGTGAATGTCTGCGAAATAAGAAGGCAGCTCGCAACATACGTCACAATTTCGATACTATCGGTTAGTTTTTGGCGATCGTTTTTTGCCCATGTAACGCATTTGCATTTGGGGGGCGGCTGATTTTCGATAAAAAAGTCGATATATCTTCATTATGTGATCATGGATTTTAATGAGACTTGTATCATTCTTCATGGTATTATTAGGTCTATATCGTCAGCTAAAAAAAATCCTGGGGTGGACTTTCCCTTTAAGAGTAATTTGATTAATTGTTATCCCTGTATTATGTTCCGAGTCATTGTCATATTTACCCTTGCACTAAATAATCTAAATTATCAATATTTATAGTATGTTGGAATTTGTGAAATTTGTTATCCAATGTTACGAAGAAAACAAAATGAATATGATCATAGTTGTTTGGATTTTTATCGAGCTAGACCAAGTCATGTATTTATTTTTAAAGCTGTAATTATTTTCCTTATATTAAAAACAATATTGCATTTTCTTATTTTCACAAAAATTGCAGTACTCAAATTTCTTCAAGTCTTTTACTTTATATTCGAGTAAAATAAATTCTCCGTCTCAAAATTACGTAGACACCCGTCGACTCCGAGACACCAAAGCAATTGATAGAAACTCTGAAGAGCTGTCGAGGTGTTTGTACGCCCGCGTCATTAACATGGCCAGTTCATATAGAACAATTTCCAGCAAATTACAAATTTTGTAATTTGCTGGAAATTGTTCTTTAAAAATGAGAAATTCACGAGTTTGAGTAGGATCTCACTATATCATACTTATGTTAAAAATGATTGTTAAAGGCCCACTGCACTACTTGTAGCTACTTGCGCCCTCTATATAACAAACCATGCCTAATCGGTGACCATTGGTCCCCCATGATCCTCTTTTTCTTATGTTAACTGAGAGCTGAGTTGATGAGATAACCACCTGTCCAGTGACCTTGCAGGGCAGTCTAATCCCTCCTGTAAACTGATATGAAAACATGAAGCCACAAATGAATTTGAACATTTTGATTGACTGCATAGTTGCTTAGTAACCAGACATACTAGTCAGTTCGTTCATGACTTGTGAAGCCGCCTCTGAGCTAATGTAAACAAAAACAAAGCCATTTATGGGCCGAGTAAATGACCTCAAGTAAATGTGACAGAGAAGAGAGCGAGAGAGAGGTTTTCCCACGCTTATCTTTTCAGGGGGGGGGGGAGGAGGAGGAGGAGATAACTTCACGAAAGAGAGGGGAATGTCTGATGGAGAGCGCGCAAACATGAAAGGGCTAGGCCGCCAAGAAGGGATCGGAGCTGAACAAAGGGGAGACATTAACATTTTGATAAGATTGGATTATGTCTGTATTATGTATCATCGACCAAGGCCACGTGTTGAGTGATTGCTCACTCGTAGTTGGTAGTAGTAGTCGGTTTTTCAAATAAATAACAGATAGTGATGAAATGTTAAGTTGTTGGTTTTACTTTTCCCTTTTCTTGATTTATTTTGTACAATGCATTTTCGTATTTATTAAGTCGCCCTTTTTACCTGCGGCTGCCATCTTTCTGTCTCCCGATCCTTTCTTTCTTCCTGAACTCTAATATTTCTTTATTTATATCTTCATCACCAGGCGCGAACGCAGTGAGGGGAAGGGGGTACCCCCCTTCTCATTTGTTTTTTGTGTGTGCTTATGGGTGACCCCAAAAACATCAAATCCTGGACACACACACAAAAATGTGCTCTTACCCCCCCCCCCCGCCTGTCATTGCAAATTTTTCGCCGCAATTTAACCCCCCCCCCCCGCGAAAAAATCCTGCCTACGCTCCTGTTCATCACTTACTTAATCTAATTTTGTAATTCCATCTCTTAGCTTTTGTTTTCAATGATTAAGGCCATGTAAAAAAATATACATGTTCAGCGTCCCCGCCCGCTTCCTTTTGGGGGGCGCCTCCTATTTATTTTTTTTATTTTTTTTTAAATTCTTTTAAAAAGAAAACCATCTTGAAAAATAGCCCGACTGTCAGGGCAAATATACCGAGCGGCCATTTTGAGCGGCCATTTTGAAAGGAAAAAAAAAGGGCCTCCTTACTATTTTTCGAAAAAACAGGACGCCATACATGTTTGTTTTTTATTTGGCCTATAATATGATAACGTTATTATATCGTTTTTTCAGAATTTCATTGAAATTAGACATTTGAATTGTGTTCCAAGACTGCGAATTCATTCTCTAATACATCTCCCGATTTCTTTATCTTGAAATTCAATATTTTTTCCTTCACCTACTTTATCTGCCTCCATCTCTTTTAAATAATTCTTGTTTTCTTCTTTTTTTCTTCAATTAAATACAAACTTAATTTTATCATACATTTTTTTCTCGGAATTGCATTTAAATTGGGGAAGGTGTGCATTACGAAGGCCTGTAACGATGTTTTGGAACTTTGGTGTTGATTGACATGACGCCTCATTTCAGATAAGCAATCGACCTATACAGTGCGCCTCAGAAAACGCGAAGCCGAGAATTGTCGATGTTTTATCATAACTTAATCATAGTTAATTAATAAATGACACATATTGGTAAAACTTAGATCCTCTTCTTTCATTTGATATAAGGAGTTATTGAAATAATGGAAATGCAAGCATTACTTTAAACAAACGGAACTTTGTTATTCCTGTACAAATATGTGTCATTTATTTATTATAATTTTGATTAAGTTATCATAAAAAAACATCGATAATTCTCCGTTTCGTTTTCTCATGGGACGCACTATAGCTAAAGAAAGGGTTGATTAAAGGAAGAGAGATAGTACGTGGTAGAGAGATAGTGGTAGAGAGAGATTAGAAAGGTGACTGGATGAGAGAGAGGGGGCTAACAAAAAAAAGGGTCATAGAGAGGGCCTGGAGAGAAAGATGACAGATAAAGGAAATAGTGTTGATTTGAGATACAAATGGATTTACTACTATCGAGAGAGAGAGTTTCAAAGTGTATTACCCGAATTAAAAAGGGGAATTGTTGGATCTGTTTTTGTTATCAGAACAAAAATTCTCTTCACCATTGTCCAGTCACAACAACGACATACAAATAATGACAGATTTATTATGACATTCCCGCCACAAGTCGGCGCTCTCAGAACAAAGGCGTGGGCTGACAATCGTAAATATCGCGGTCCGTCTGAACTAGGGTGTTGATTATACAACATTTCCAAGATACGGTTATCAATCCAACTTTCTACTTCATTTGTGCCTTTTCATTGTACCCACGAAAAGATCGATAGAAATATCAGAATGTCTATTACCCTTCCCAGGGTTCAATGGGCGGCACAGGGTATGCAAATTAGAAATTGTTCTAGCGCTGCTGGTCGCTACAAGGCGGTCGCGGCCTAGTATCATTCATTCAAAATCAGTTTTCATCAGACTAAACGTCCAAAATAGATGACATATAAAAAATACATAATAGTCTCGTAGAGGAAATATTTCAAAGAACAAAACATGCATGTCTACGTCCCTCTACCTCTCTCTCCCATTCTCTCTCAACCTCAAACAACGGACCTCTGCATTGATTGCGATTCACACAATTTTCATTTCATTTACATTTCATTTAAAATGGGGGAAACCTTCCGATCGCTGGAAGGAAGGAATTTTACTGGCAAGGTGATTAAACGAGTTCTTGCCCCTCTTAGCGCGACAAATAGAAACCCTATTCCTCTCAAGAATTATGTAATATTATGTAAGATAATCCCCCCATTCTTGCCCCTTTCATTGGGGACGCATTTGGGACGCTCGCGGTCTCTAAACAAAGGAGGGTACGCGATGAATGGAGAAGGTTTTAATCCCCCGTACCTTACGGGTTCAGGACAGTCGCGTTCTGCTAACAAAGGAGGGAACGCGATCGTCCTGAACCCGGACGAACGCGAGTGATAATAAAGTTGCCTTCCCTTACTTGCAGAGCCAATGAACTGAGTAGATTCTTGGTTCATAAGGTCAAAGGTCATTGGCTCATTATGTATGCAAAAATAGCTTGTGAACACATTCTCATTAGAACTGACAGATGGATTACTATTTAACTCAGGACATCTTGCAGAGCCAATGAACTGAGTAGATTTTAGGGTCATGAGGTCAAAGATCAAAGGGTCATATATGTATATGAGAAATTGCTTGTAATCACAATATTCTGAGAACCTGTTAATGGATTACAATTGAACTTGAATTCGAAAAATGTCTTCTGTTTTGGTTTGTAAAATTGCTCTATGACGGAGGCATTATTTTCGACTGCGCGCAGTCGAATTCCAGCTAGTTTTTTTTTTTTTGGGGGGGGGGGGGGGTAGTAGAAGTAGTCATGGTTATATTAGAAGTTTTAGGAAATGGTAGTTGGTCAAAATACATGGTGTAGTTAATAATAATAATAATAATAAATTTATATAGCGCAGCTTTAATACAAAATATATTCAGCTGCGCTGGTCCAGAGCCTCTTTTTACTAAATTCTTCAAAATAGGATCTCTCAATTGAACAAATATATGCCTTCAAATAGTTGAAGGTACATTTGTATACCGCTCCATAAAAGGGCGGAAAGGAAATTAGTGGCATTTTTTTTGTCAATCAAAAGTCATCAAATCAGATACAGATAATTGTCCATTTATTTCATGATTCAGTGAATCCATACAATTCTGACCTTATGTTGACCCAGTATACAGAATAGAAAGAAAAACATTTGTTCCCACATATTTGCTTTCAAGTCATCACAAAGCATTGCCTTGTCTCTTGCATAATATTTTACCATTCTGTTTTGAGGTTGACAAACAGAGCAGTAAAAATGTATTATTCTTTTTGGTGAACGGTGTGACCCTTTTAGCTTTATAGGATAGGAAAGAATGCAAATTTTTGTTGGCTTTTGTTGGCTCAATATTTGTGGCTGGTGATCAATACATACATATGTATGTACATGTATGTATGATCAAAGAAATTTCTGATTTTTTATCGTATAGAATCTGACCAAAATAGATAATCGTTTGTTTGTGTCAAGATATTAGATTTGTTACAACCTTTATAAAAGTGCAGATAATTTCAAATGCCTGTGGCTCTGACAAGGTTTATTATTATTAGAAATGTGTACCCCCCCCCCCCAAAAAAAAAAAGGGGGGGGGGGTGGGTAGGAAGGAAGGGGGCGGGGGATGAAAAGAGGAAACTTTATTTTATCATGATGGTTTAAACAAATACACTAATTATAAGCAGACAGAGTCAAATGCCTTCTTATCACTGACAGAATCCTAGCTATTTTCCTAGGATAATGTTAAATGCCTGTGGCTCTGATAAGTTTTAGTAGTAACATATACCCCCATCCCCCCAAAAAATGGAGGAGGGGAGGGGGGGAGATGAAAAGAGGGAACCTTATTTTATCATGATGGTTTTATAAATACAAAAACACTCATTGTAGGCAGAGATTGTAAGCAAACAAGAGTCGAGTGCGATTCTCATCACAGGCAGAATCCTAGCAATTCTGAACATGTTATAATTTTACAATTCCGCAAATATTTTGGCTGTTATGACTTATTGTCACCGTATTTAAAAGTAATTTGACTGTGCTGGATTGTGGAGCAAGGACTTTGGTCCATTTTAATTCATTGTTTGAGAGCGAAAGAGGGTTCAATAGAGAGATTAAGTTTAAGCAACAAGGAAGGAAAAATAAAAGGTTGCGCTGAACAAGAAGTACTGTGCATGTACCATTAGAGGAACTCAAGCTGTATTTACATAACCTTACATTTTGGTAATGTATCCTTTCAAGTGTTACTTTCTGTAAATTTATATCAATTGAAATAGCATACATTTATGCTAGAATGTGAAACCAATATGTAGATATTGATTTAATGATGATTTGCTTTTATCCAAGTCACGACTGGTACATAATGTATTTTACAAAGCATTTGCTTGTAAAGAGGCAACTAGGATTCTGACAGTTTAACATTTTCTCTGCAGGACTTGGTTATGATGATTAATGCCTTACCAAACGGCATTAGAGCGTCAAATTAGTTTTGAGCCTGGGACTTTGTGGTAACAAGATTATTGCTCTACTTCTTTAGTGCTATTTTTATATTCAATTGTGATAATCACTGATCAAATCACATTGGTATTATATTTTGGAGTGATAGGTAAATGTACATGTTAAAGAAGTGAGTGTTGCCTATGGAATTTGAATGAGTATCTGCTTATAAGTGCTTACAGGAAAATCCCTTTAGAGAGAGAGAGAGAGAGAGAGAGAGAGAGAGAGAGCGTGCAAGCGACCGACAGCATTCTGAACATGAATTTACAAGACCTTCAAATGGCCAAGAATCAGTTGATTTGGGGTTGGTTTAGCATTCCTAACCTGCAGAGTCTGGCAACTCAGCAATGGCTCAGTCCAATTTAGCCTGGAAGTATGAATGAGGCACGGAACTGCGATACAGGGTATACAGGCATCGCATTTCTGACTGCTCATTGGTATTTGATGCAGATTAAAATCCTTGAAATGGTTATTAAAGCTGAAAGAATGAAGAAAGCATGATTCCTGTACATACAGTGTATATGTATGTATAGGAATATTATTTGTCTGCAGTCCGATTGTATAGCAGGCAAATGTTGTTTGTATCGTTAATGACTTATGTTGGGTCCGGGTCCCTTCTAGTCTTTTTCAAGCTATCCCACAATAACTGAAGTGTATTATTGTGTTATTTGTTTGTATTGGGAGTCAAGAAGGATGACAGACAAAATAAGATGAGAAGTTATAGGATAGACCAATAATAACTCTGGGTCATGGTAGATGTAGATAAAGTGATCAAGTGCACCTTTATGATGGTTAATTTTTAAGTATGAACAGGGCACAAGTCTTCCAAGTTTGATCACGTCTCCTGTATCTGCTTTGCAAGGCTACATGGATCATTCTAGTAACATAGTCTGCAAGAGATCTTAAGTAGAGACTCCTAAATGTAACAGATTAATCTGGGATCCTTCACATTAAGACATTTTGATGAGACAATATTAATTGTGTTCATCAAACAGTCGATAGTCCTCATGTCATAGACAAGGAATTTTTAAGATCAAGGTTAAAAGGTTGCTCTATTTCTTCCTCTCTCTCTCTCTTTCTCTCCCTCTCCCTCTTTCTCTCTGTCTCTCTTTTCCTCTCCCTTCCCCTCTCTTCTTCCCTCTCTTTCTCTCTCTTCTTCCCTCTCTCCCTTTTTCTCTCTCTTCCCCCTCTCCATTTTTCTCTCTCTCTCTGCCTCTCTCTTTTTTCCTCTCAATTTTTGTGATGTATCATTGCAGTTTGAAGGTTTGTCTGTGTGATGGGGTTTGATAATTGTAGCATCAGTAAATGACTCTACGTCTCTTTGAAACTAACCTTCAGCTAGTTGAGACTTGAGAAGTGCTAGAAGTATATATATCGGAGTACTTCAGAGGGCTGTTCACAAAATTTATGCTCATTTTTATAATGATGCCATCTCTTCCTGATAAAACAGATTTTCGTCTTGGTAAATTCCTAATATAAAGATTCACTGAGTGAATAACCTTTCTTGGATCTACATGTATAGAAACAAAATTCTATGAACTGTTTGTGGATATAGTGCAAAGGCTACAGTCTGTGATACCAACAGCCCACGAGATTGAGAGTATCGGTCTAGCGAACCTTCTGGAAAGTTTTCAGAAGGCCCACAAGACCCGACGGCCCACTAGAGCAACAATATTAGTCTTGCAAACCTTCTGAAAACTTGTCAGAAGGCCCACGAGACCGACTGCCCATGACATCACCAGCATACAAGACTTATATGGTGGTCTCATGTGCCTTCTGACAACTTTTTTTGTAGGATTCACCATACAAACATTATCAGTGTTCATATACTGGAATGTCCCAAATATTAATTCTCCTTCCCAAATCAGGAGAAAACATAGTTAGGTGTGTATTCGTTCACAATGTTTGTGACATGGAAAATCTGTGTTATCTCGCAAGGTGTGTTTCCCCTCCGGCTTGTTTTTCCCCCACTCTGTTGAGTGATGTAAATCACAGATTCCACATTGAAATCTACACTGAGCTGCCAAAAAGAACATCCAACTATTTCCTAATTACATAACCTCAAATTTCCTCAGTCGCTAACGAAGTAGACACGATGTGCGAGCTCTCTCTCTTTGAAGCGAAAGGTGTTTATTAAAGTGCTACTGCGGGTTTACTTCTAGCTTGTCTGTGCCTCATTTTAAAGGCAAAGCTTAAATCAAACAAGCATGTTGTAGTTAAATACAAACCTGCTTTCCAATTATTAAGACCAACTCAGGACTAATAATTTTTCCAACAAACAATATGGTGGTAGTAATATGTTTAAATCCATGTAGGAATGGGCATCAATAAAAGTGAGATTTAAATCTTAAATTAAAGCCCCTCTAAAGTATTGGGAGCCCCAAATATTTGATGGCAAAATTTCACTTAAATTGTATCATATTATGAAAGAGGATGTCACTTAAGACACATTTCTGCATGGATTTTCAAAAATAAATGTGTTTGAAGTCAAATATTGATGAAAGAATACAAAATTTTAGGTTTTCCTAATACAACAGAAAACTGAAATTATGTATCGGTACTCTTTTATCAATATTTGTCTTCAAACACATTTTTTTTAAGGGAAATCTTTGCAGAAGTGTGTCTTAATTGACATCCTCTTTCATATTATGTTACAATTTAGGTGAAATTTTGCCTTCAAATTTGGGGCTCCCAACACTTTAGAGGGGCTTAATTCTTTGTTAAAGGTAAAGACCAGTTATGGTCATGCGATTGAATTGTGAAAGAAACGTTGTGGAATCGATCAGAAAAGGTTGATCATCTAGCATCTAGCATCTGCAAGGTTCTGGAATCATCAAAATGATAAGAAATTTGGCCCATTCTTCGTAAAGTTACAAGCACTATACACAGAAAGATGTATATGGGACTACCCTATATCTCTCACAGGACCATGAGAGAAACAAATTTACCAAATATATGAATTAGTAGGCGGTTTCCCAGCAATTTTTTTATCATCATGTATTAGTCAAAACATATTCTTTCACATGATTGGTAATGAGAGCTTCTATTTCATTTTTTGAAATTGGGGCGTTACCAATACTGGTCTTTACCTTTAAATGTATATGAATGTGCCTATTGTCGAAAAAAAACTTGTATCTCTTATGACAATGTGTACTGTTAACAAATAACAAAAACACCTATCTCCTGATTCAGAAAAGGTCATAGAGAGTACATGTACAATACACTTTGTGTATTTGATATCTTTGACTGATCGTGACACTGGAATTGGTGGTCTGTGACTCAGTAAACATTTACCACAAAGTCAATCCACCTTTTATCACGTGTATGAGGGAAGACATAGGTTCATGGAAAGATGTACCATGCTAACGGTCGCTTTGATGATTTTATTTTCTGAATTGTAATGTATCATTATGATATATTATCTGTTTGACATACACGTAGGAATATTGCTTTGGATAGGATTAGAGCCATAGGTCCCATAGGTCATATTTGACAGGAGTGGAGACTTTTGAGTGCCCTGCTTGAGGAAGAGTTGTAATAATACCTCTTTTGTTTTATGTTCACATTGTTGTGTTTTGAAAGAGATACTTGGAGCTGTGATGCACACACATCTATACATGAGCGCTGTCATGGAGTTCCAGATAGTTCCTTGCCACATACGATCTTTATGGGAGGGAACTATTTTTTGCTTCTTTTGTCTCAACTTTCTGTAAATCGATTAGCTCTGGTTCACAGGAAGTGTTTCTGTTTGTTTTGTTTTTTAAAATGTTTTTGTTATAGAGGAAAGGTGATATTTTATTATTCTTGTTAATGCTTCTTTCATTTTGTGTTCAAACTGTTGTATTGGATGTGTGATATTTGCCCAAAGGTTCAAGATTCATGTTTTATTGTCTATACATAATGTCACAGAAATTTGTTTTCCATTGATGTTACATGCATTGTACTCACAAGATGGTACAATGAAATCTGATTTAGCAACCACCTGTGTAGAAAGACTGCATGTTATGTTTCCCTTTAAATTTATATTCTATTGAAACATGTACTAAAGTAACCTGTCTATAAAGACCATCTGCTTATAAAGACTGCTTGTCTCATCTCCCTTGCCTTAAGCTGTCTTTATTTATAGGTTTCTCTGTATTATGTAAGTGATAGGAGTGAGATACTGATCATTATTCTCTCTCTCTCTCTCTTTCTTTCTCTCACTTTCTCATCACTCCAACTCTCCCTCTCCTACACCTCTCCTTTCTCTTTCTTTTTTAACAAAAATTTGAATTTGATCAATGAATTTTTATGAAATGTCTACACTGTATATGTTTGATTTTTGATTTATGTCATATTTTGTGTTATTTGAATTTGAATTGCAATTGTATTGTATCTTTGTGAAATGGATCACAATTCAGCCATTGGCTGCGATGATCTTTTTAATAAACCATTTCTATCTATCTATCTATTATTAAAATTCATGTGTTCTAGGTTTCCAAGGAACTTACTGTGACGAAGACATCCTGGAGTGCAACGCGACCGTCAACCCCTGTAGCAACGGAGGGACATGTAGGGAGGAACCCGGCAGCTACAAGTGCGAGTGTGTAGAAGGGTACCTGGGAGCGCAGTGCCTTATCATGGACCCCTGTTTCACGGAAGGTATCTGCCAGAACGGAGGAACGTGTGGCCTCTTGGATGAGACGACGCCGACCTATCAGTGTGAATGTGCGGACGGCTACACAGGCACCAACTGCGAAAATGTAAGTCAAACTGTTTATTACAGGTTGAAGTTCAGTGTGAGTGCTTACACTCTTTTGATATGTAACACTTTAATGAGGCACAGTCAAACCTGCTGTAGCGACCACCTGTATAGAAAGACCACCTGTCTACAAAGACCACATTATTGGTTTCCCTTGAAAATGGTTTCTCATGGAAACTTGTACTGAAAGAACCTGTACATAAAGACCACCTGCCTATAAAGACCACTTTTCTTGTCTCCCTCGGGTGGTCTTTATAGACAGGTTTCACTGTATCATGCTTTGAAAGCATTGTCAGAAGTGTTTTGTGTGTGTGTGTGTGTGTGCTAGTACGCTGAAAAGCATTGGGATTGTGGTAATCTCATGTGGCTGGTACAGCTGAAATAACCAACAAACATAAAAAAATGATATTGAGAAGGAGATTTGATAAAGGGGCAGTTTTAGAAATATTCCTTACAAAAGTATATCAATTGAATACCACTAGATTATCTTTACTGAATGATAGATATATAGTAGTTTTATCTCCTTTTAATAACATTAGTTTGATATGTAAAATGTGATTAATGTTTTTACACATGTATTACAGTTTTTTCATCTTCCTTTCTGCAACTGTTGAAGTCTTTATATTCCTTTGGAACTTCTGAAATAAAAAAGTTTTCATTTCTATCCTATCAATCTAAAAATTTGATTTGAATATAAAACACAAATTCTTATGTGTTTGAATTAGCCTAGCACCAAGTCCTCACCTATTAATAGCCGTTCACTTTTCTTGCTTCCTTGTAGACGGCAACTAACATCAATTGGATCATCATCGGAGCGTCGCTTGCCGGGGCAGTCGTGCTTATCATCGTCATCATCTTACTCTCCTTCTTCGTTTGTTCGGTGAGGAAAAAGAGGGCGACGCAGGGATCGTACAGCCCCAGCCGGCAGGAGATGACCGGCTCGTTCGTCGAGATGGACAATGTCCTTAAAATGCCTCCGGAGGAACGACTCATATGATAGGGGGCGCCAGACTCATGGACAATTTTTTGTTCGTTTTTGGAATAGAACACATATCAGTGCCTTCCATCTTCGATAGATGATAGATGATATATATATATATATATATTAAAACAGAACCTTTGCAGAGAGATAGTGCGTGAAGTTTACACCCGTGCATTCCAATTTTAACTAGTGTGTGTAAACTAGACGTGTGGATGCTGTTGCAGGTAGCACCATTTTGGTCAACATTGGATATATCGTAGCAAACTTGAATGGACGCAGTAATCGACTATTGCCACCAATACGTCTCCAAAGCTTTTTTACGATGTACTACAGTTTATGTGTAGGCCTTTTACACCTTGAGGGAGAATATCCAGTCATATGATGTGGTGGGATTCCAAATTCTGCATTCCTCGTTTGTAGAAAGAATTGATATATTTTGAGCAAAGTAGTGAGCGTAGCATAGCAATGAATGTACTCATGTACTCATGTACTACTTCAAGCTTCACAATGCTTTAGAATGTCACTTATCATCTAAATTTATTGATTCACTTGAAAGATTGGTTTCCGAAGGAGATCGCAGAAGCAGATGAGGCCTTTATCAACTCGCATTCAGCTGTTTAATATTGAAGTCCGGCAACAGATCAAAATGGAATGGACCTCTCTCCACAGCGACTTGCCTTGGAACATACAGTGTACATCATTACATGTACATACAACGTGATAGGAGGAAGAGAAAATCAGGATGATGAGGATGGTTATGTGGATTATTCAGAACATGATGGAAAATTTTGCAACCAAAGATTTGTTGAGAAGACGTAACGTTTGGCCGATAAAGCTAAGCAAAGCAAAGTAGAATTTTATCAGTGATCATTTTACTGTAGGTGCCAGCAAATGAAGCACATTTCATGTTACGCAGAAACCAGGGGACCTACAGCTGTGAGTCTTATCCAAAGGATAAAATAAATGCCTATACTGTAGAGCACTCATGCACGCTCATAGATTCTAAAATTGATCTCATGCTTTTAAAAGAAGGAGGGGGAAAAATGCGTCTGGGTTATAGTAATAATTAGAATCTTGGGTTCTTGTATAGCTCTCATGTCCTTCAAACTTGACACTCCTGGGTGCCCTGTTTCACAAAACTTGATATCAATAACAAATGCTAAAGGTCTATGACCAATATGCTCTCAGCCATTCAAATGGCTTGATTTCAATAGCTTATATCAGTAACTGTAACTTGTCATTGATGACAAGTTTTATGAAACGGGGTCCTGGGTCCCTTTTCACAAAACTTGTCATCAGTGACAAATGACAGTTTTTGTTATAAGCTACTGAAATCCTTGCTTCTGATTGGTTATCAGCAGATTTGTCACTGAATTTTGTCATTTGTCATTGAAAAAAGCCTTTGTGAAACGAGGCCTTGGTGCTCCACAAGTGCCTCCTTTACTAGCTCACTCTTTGCACATCTCATGTTTATTTTTGCATCGTGTATCACGTGTAACCTTTAAACTCAGTCGCCTGTCGTTATCACCTTGCGAAACACTTCGTCACTCACCAAAGATGATCCTTGTGCAGTGTGCCTGAGTATGTGCATGTACCTGAATGTTTGGATTTACTGGTAACATGTAAGCTTGTGTTTTAAATGAGGCAATTAAATTGCTACATGTCATAGGCTATGATATAAATGTCTGATGTACCGGTATTGTATATGTTGAATTTGTATTCCTATGTACTTAGTGTGCCAATTGTTGGAGGTGATATCATCTATTAAAAGTGAAAAGGGTGTTGACTCAGTAAAATGATATATCTTTAACGCTCTTCTGTGTCCAAACAGATAATTTTTCCCTCTTTTTTGTGTGTGGAGTAATTTTAAAAAGGGGAAAAAGTTCTAAAATCTTTAAATTAGCAACACATTGAGGGATGAAAAATCTTTCTTTTTCGATAAAAACGGGTCATTTCAACAACTTTTCGACAATATTTTTGCTTGTGTACATTGTTTTCAGAGACATTGCATTTTATTCTATCATTGTAGCGATAAAATAAAAATATTATTGTTGCCAATTTAAAGAACGTATTATATGTGATCATCCTGTCCTGAAAAGGGTTAAGTATCATATTAGACAGTTTAAGCAGTTGAGATTTGAATCTACCATCCCCAAAACAGATGTGCTCCAAAAGACCTTTGCATAAACCCACAAAAGAATTTCAAAAATTCAGACCGAAGGATATTGCTAGTTATCTCATGAAATATCTTCATGAAGTGAAATCGTTAGTCGTTGAAGTAGAGGCGTTAGTCATTGAAGTTGAGTAGTTAGGAGATTTATACTGGTGCTTTGTTGAATGTTATACGCATATTAGATAGGACAAAAAGTTGAAAATACTGTATTTGTAAATTATTCACATTATTTATATATTCTTATCTGTACTAACCTTATATATACGATGTACATATAGATTTGTACATATATTCTGTTGGCATAAATTATATAGGTATGCCTGTGTGAGCTCTTTTTCATTCATTTGAAAAAAAATCAATTTGGACATTTTGTAAAGTCTAGTTTAGACATTTCACATGAGTTGTGCTTGAATGAAGAGAGACTTGTGCGATTGCAGTGAATTATAATTATGATGTGATTTTTTTAATTTTTAGAATGAATGCCATATTCTTCCAAAAATTAAAACCTGATGCTGGGCTTAAGTTTTTGAAAAATCGGGTTTAACAAAAGAAGTGCTACTCAATGGAAATCAAGTATTAGACCGTTCAAAACATACACGTACACCCCTAGAAAATGAACTAAAATCAAAATGTATTAATTGAATTTTCAAAGATTTTATTCATAACTTACTGTATAGCATGAATAGAATTATAATGAAGTTATAAAGATTTGAACACATACTAACACGTACATGATTTTAGTGTTTTTCATGAATGGAATTACAATGAATTTGTAAAGATATAAATGCATACATGGTTTTAGTGTATCGCATGGATTGCATAATCTCCTCATTATGATATTGTACAACTCAAAATGTGTATTCCAAGGCATTTTCAACTTCAATGAAATGTATTCATGAAATTAATTTTGCCACTTGTTGCATGTATTCATAAAAATATTAGTAGAGTATTATAAGTTTGTATTCTGAATTTCCCCTTCACAGTTGTATTCAAAAGTTATATGAACATGAACTTTTCAATTAAATAGATATATTATTCTAAGGTCTACAATGCCATGAACCAGAGCAAAAGTTTACTTTAGTAGTATTAAATTAGTACTGAGATGATAACATTTTACAAGAAAAAGTTTTGCAAAATTTAGTTACATTTGTAAGACATTTGTGCATGAATGTGCTATCATTCCCACCCCTCTTTAAAAAAAAAAGCAAAAGAGAAACATGAGAATGAACATGACATTTTCATTATCAAATGCATGGGAATTGGGGTAATTTTTAAAATGAAATTCTATAGTCGAGTCTATAATTATCATTGTTTCTGTGCCTATCTTTATAGTTCTGTCCTCGATTATAATTGTTAAATATAAAAGCAAAATGAACTTTTCAGAACTTAGACAGATAAATTTTGGTAATTTGTTTTAAATATTTTCTTTTCACAAATAAATGCTATGAACATTTTGGGAGTTGCCTGCATATAAAACTTACCACTAATTAATTCATTATGAGATACAAGCAGTAGACATTGATATAAAGTGCTTTAAATAGTTTTGGCTTGAGCAATTACAGCAAATTCACCAAGTGCTTTTTGTCTCTATATTTAATTGTGGAATATAATAAAAACACTTATGTATGTTAAAGCACTCAATTTAAGAATAAATATACATGTATATTAGTGCTGTAGTCAAACGTTTAACCGTCCGGTATCCGACCGCCCATGGCGGATTCCGTTTTCAATTGGACGGTTTCGTTTACCCGTTTTTTTTTTTTTTTTTTTTAATATTTTTTTTTAATATATTTTTTTTAAGTTTCGATTTATGCCCCTACACCTGGCACTATGCCTGGTAATGTCTCCCAGCTCAGTAATCTGTGTGTTGACTCACCACTCTGAAACTAGAACAACACTCCAATTTGTCTGTCATCTTGTTTTGAAAGTAATCTTTGTAATAGATCTCAATATGTAGTTTATAATAATAATTCACCCAACTTTAACACATGGCCTACCACAAGGTTCTATCCTAGGTCCTCTACTGTTTTTACTTTACATTAATGATCTTACACATTCCTCTAAAATCGACATTGTTATATTATTTTTGACAAGTTCACAAGCACAAATGAAATTCCTTCCCGCTTTTTCACACGGACCTGGCTTGCTGCCGACAGAGTCGGTGGAAAAAAAAGAAAAAAAAAAAAAAAAAAAAAAAATTGTTTAACCGAAAACCGTCCGGTTTTGACTGGCGGTTAAACGGAATTGGAGATATCCGTGATGTTACAGCACTAATGTATATATAGATTCCTAGTGCCTTTCCAGGGTGCCATTTTCAAGTTTCAAAGCTTGAACTAATTATATTGATCTCTGAAATTTGGGTTAAGAGCTATTTTATAGTACCAGTCTCTCAGTTTTGTACTTAAACCATAATGTCACATTTACACTAATGACCGTCCCAACAGTAGTTTTGGGGGGTATTTTTTTTCTCAGAATAAAAAGAGAAGGTTTCATTTCATAAATTGAGGGTTATATTTAAGATGGGAAGAATAATCACATTAGATATATTATCCATTAATGAATTGTAATTACAAGAAAACAATTTTTTTCTAGAATGGTCTTCATCTGTATTTTCGAATGGATCACTTTCAGCCTTGTACCATAAAAAACCAAACAACTCTTTATTGAAAAAGTCAAACTCTTAGAAATACCATAACAATTGTGGGAGGAATTGTGGCCCAAATTTATTGACATTGTGATCAGCATGTGATATTTTATGTATATATTAACTTGCCTCAGCTTGCTACGCACTTTGTGACAATATTTTTGTCAAAATGCACATCTGTCAAAATGAACTCCTTCCAAATGAAAATAATGATTAAAGTGTCTTTTTTTAATAGTAAGTAGACTTTTTTTACAAAGTAACTTGTGCAAGTCATGTTGCTATATGCCAAGTTAAATGTAAATTGTATTGATGTATGATTAACAGTAAATGAAATACTAATTTATCACTTAATTTCCTTTTGGATTTGAACTGTGCTATAATGAATTTTAAAAGATATGTTGCAAGTTTGTTATTCAAGGATAAAATGATTGTTTGTAGTTTTTCATTCATTCAATGTAATTTTGAAAGAAATTTGAAAAAGAATACTGAATCAGCTTTACATGTATTTAGAAGTACATGTACAATGCATAGGGGAGGTTTTTAGGAAAAAAAATTGTGAAATTTTGCTGTGTTGTATTCAAGTTTGTGGATTTTGTTTGAGGGCTTTTAAGGGTAAATCTATAGTTTAATTGGCTTCTACATCAAAGTATTAAAGCAACAATGTAAGTTATGGGATATTGATTAATTTGGAATTGTTTAGGATAAGAAAAGAACAGAGGAAATTATTGACTTAATGATTGATTTGCGGTTGTGTGGACCTACATGTATGCTGTGCAGCAGTATTTTGCCTTTTGATGTAGAAGAAGGAATAATATATTCATAAAAAAATTGACATTATATATAGTAATGTTTGACCCTTTTATTGCTGAAATAAGCAATTTGTCAATTGAAAATGTTCAGTTCTTTGTTAATTTGAGAATGTATGTTGTGGTTCACGTAATCTTTATGTACATCTACATTGTAGATGGTCATTTAGACTGAGGAAGAAAAAAATATTCTGACAATGTAAATGATGCAGTCTTTACATACATTGGATTCCACCATATGTATTGTAAGAGTATTGCTTTCAGCAAGTTTCTTTGTTTTTGTTTTTCTTCATCTTTTAAAGTCTGAATAATCCCATTAAGTATTCTTTAATTATTGCTTTGTGATCAAAAATCTATACTCCCATTAAATGATTATATTACAAATTTTGTTTCATTATTGCAAACCCTATCACATATAACTAAAAAATAACATTGGGAGATCCAGCATTTATCTGTGGAATAACTCACTGTTACAAATGAGGAAATCACCATCATACATTTAAATAAAAACTGAAAGTACATCTTTTCATTTAACGTTATGTTGTAGATTTTAACCACATCAAGAGCTCTTGCAGTGCAGTAGAAATTATTTGCATAGTGTTTGTGCTTTTTCAATATTACAATAACTCGAGATTACATATACCTTTAATATATTACCATATGAACCATACATACATGTATTATGTACCTGTATGTTCAATTCATTCCTAAACTATGATTCCCTTTCGTTACTTCATAGATGCATGTAAATGTATTACTATTCCAAATTTGTATTCCCTTTATACATGTAGATAGAAAAAATGTGTGCCTTTGAATGATGTGTAAATTAGACAAAAAGTGATGAACTATATATATTCGTATTGACATCAGTACTACTCATGAGTAATGATGTGTTTAGCTCTAGTTCATAAGAGCATTAGTATTCGTGTTCCATTCAGAAATATAATTACATGTATTCAATACTTAATGTAAAAGGCATGTATTCCATATTTGGTAGGTACAGTATGTGATGTATTCAAATTTCAATTCATTCATGACAGCTTTTCGTACCCGAACGCAGATTTTCATCCCCAAAATTAATTATTCAAGATCTACATCTATACTGTAGTTCCGAGACCAAAAATGTATGTATTTTAACTCGACTCAGATTTGTGTTTCATTTGTGAAATTTTGATCAGATGTAAAGATATATTATCTTTTGTTTTTTTCTAGTGTCTTAATAATTGTTATTGTATTCATTCCTTGTTGATACATTTGATTATGTACATAGCTATCAATATTTACGTCATGAACAGAGACATAGTTTGTTTCAGTAAATTGTTGGCCCTGTTATTATTATCTTTAATGTTTTTCATTTAGTGAAAAAGAGAAGTTTCAAGTTATGAAGTTGAAGAGTGGAAAGGAAGAATTGGATAGGGGGTAGGGATAACATGTAGAGAGGGAGAGGAATAAAGAGATTAAGGGAGTGAACAGAGAAAGGAAGAGAGACAGAGAGAAGGGGAAGAAAAAAGAGAGGGGGGGATATAAACAGTTAAGAACAGAGTATGGGGAGAATAAGATTAAAGCGGAAGAGATAAACATGTAGAGAGGGAAAGATAAAGATAAAAAGAAGAAGAAAGAGAGAGAGAGAGATAGGGGGTAATGAAAAGGGAAAGAACAATACATGTATATATATATATATATATATATATAAAACGCGTAAGGTCAAGAGAGAAAAAAAAAGAAACAAATATTGACGGCGTAAAGAGAGAGAATAGACAGAAAGCATGAATAATAATTTTGTTTAAACCCTTATAATCTTGCTACTTGTTTAACAGATACCCGGACAAATAAGAATGATACCAAATGGATGCAAATTTTGTTGGCATTAGCAACGTTTAATGAATCTGCACATACAAGTATATCGGTGAGAATATTAGAACAGTCAAGTTTAATAAGTTCTAGTGCAAGAGCCCGTAACTTTTCTCTTTTCAAGATAACCTCAAGTCAAATCGTTCCATATCCTATTCACACCTTGTTCAGAAATATTTCAGTTGGCAAATGTTCCAAGTATATATTATTCATAATATTACTAGACAAGAATCTAGCATATTGCCAAACTGACGTTTCAATCTAAGCACTAACAATAATACAGATTGAATTTGATTTTTAAAATGCTTATAGTGAGTGGTGTTCAAATTGGCAATCACAAATTGGCAACCAATCAAAGTGTCTCGCCCACAATACTGATCACACACAAGCAATAACCTGTCGAGAAGTAACGACTAAATCTAAGAAAACTCTATATACATGCATGTGGAATGATTTACTACAAGTAAGATTAGATTTCAACATTAAAATGCATGATTTCAATCAATGTTTTAAAGCAATAATGCTTTTCAACAATAACATCTACAAAATTTGAAAGAGAGTGGACTTTGGATTTCACGACAATAAAAGGAAGGTGAGAAAAAAAGACAGAAAGATAGACAAATACTGTGACAGACACAGGAAGTTATAAACCTGGACAACAAGTAACATAAACCCGTAGAAAACAAAGCCAGACATATACATTGTATATCTTGAATGCTTTGAATGCTGAAATAAGTGCCTTATAATGGGGGCTCAGTTACAGCTGGGGTAATAATATGATACTTTGTATTTTTTAATACGTGAAGTAGAGTATATTCATACAGTAGCTGCACTATATAAATGTCCACATTATTATTATTATGAGCAGTTTCTTAAAATGGGCTAAAGATATACCCTTGTTTGGACACACACGAAACAGAACACCCGCGGCTTGAGTAAAAACAAACCCATATTTGCCGAAGAGAAGTGAAAGTAACAATTTTGTTTTTGTCTTCTGTCAACTCAAAATATTTAAATTGAATTTGTCTTTTTGAATGGACATAAATGTCTATTTGTGTATCCATATACCATGTAAATAACACAAATTTCCATTGTGAAATGGACAATAAATATGAACCTTACGAACCTTATTGCAAGTACCGTTACCCATTTTTGGCCACCTAGCACATAATGTACAGAGCAGGAGCCATGATCAGGACAGACACGGAACTGGCCAGAGGTATCTTGTCAAGTATCAGAAGTATGTCTGGAGCCAGAATGGTATTAAAGGGAACCACGACCTTCATACTAGGTTACTTTTATTGCAAAGTTTAAGATATTTCAAAAATATCAGTGAAAACTTGAACAAAATCGGGCAAGGAATATAAAGGAAGTTAGAGCTTTTTTAAATGACTAGTCACTAGAGCGCGGTATTCAATTTGATGACATCATCTGATGACAACTCTCCATGCCCTTTTGTACATCAAATTTCATGTTTTTCCTTCTTTCTTGTGATTGAGATAATCTACTCCCCTGAAAGCAAGATATAGAATGCAAAATGATATTCTACTTCACATGTTATGAAGTCGGATCAAGAACACAAATAAATACAAAGAAAACGAAAAAATGGTGAAATTTTAGTACAAAAGGCAAGGAGAGTTGTCCACAGATGATGTCATCAAATTGAATACCGCCCTTTAGTGACTAGTCATTTAAAATAGCTCTAACTTCCTTATTTCTTGCCCGATTTTGTTCAAATTTTTACTGATTTTATTCAAATCTTTTAAACTTTACAATAAAAGTAACTTAGTATGAAGGTTTTGGTTCCCTTTAAGTAATATTATTAAACAGGGTTAACATCCTTCTTTCTGTAAACATTGATACATCTCCATTTGATAATAATAATAATAATAATAATATTTAGCTTTTATATAGCGCTTAATACAAATGTCTCTAAGCGCTTTACAAATATACTATTACCCCAGTAATTGGATTCAGTGCTTGCCCGCACACACTGTGTGCACAATCTCCACTCCCTGGGGAGCATTCCCGCCAGACTGGTTTTCTAACATATTCATATTTATGGATGTTTCTTTCCCGGGGACCTAGTGACGAGGTATTCCATTTAACAGTTATTAATGAATGAACTACAATACACATGCATTTGGAATCCAGTCTGCATACATTACTTGATGCTATGTCGGGCAAGCTCTGATCAACTTACAGGATGAAAAGAACAACCTTTCTTTAGTCGGTATATATAAATTTGAATATGTTAGCAAACCGGTCTATTAGACATAGACGAACATGTATCCATACAGTGTAGCCTACCCTGAGTTGTGAATGAATACAGCAGGAAGAAACTATTAAGCTAATTAATAAAGCTCTGAGAAATTCAAAGACCTAATGACCATTGGTGACTATCACCAACTTTTCTTTCTCCTTTTAAATATGTAAACCACTCCAATCCGACAAACTGATTCTAAACCTTGAATTGGCCCAAATTTGATAAGACATCATTTACACTACACCTTTTTCACTATTTCCTAATCACACTGTGCAAAAGAGTCATTGTCTCTAAAATTGTCTTCCGCTGGCAAGGTAAATAAATATGTAGACTGATACATGAGAAAATTATCAATCATTTTTGGGTCTGAAATTCTAATATCACTCAGAGATATGACAAATACTAAGGTCACATTACAGGGCTGAAAACCACCTTGAAAAAGTGACCTTGCTATTATATCAGTTTTGAGCAAGATTTTCTGCCAAACTGAAAAGTTGCTTTTTGGAATGAATTTCAGTTGAATTCAAACACAGAAGTGCAGGCACAATATTTTTCAAACGTGATCATCATGTTGAGCATATTTGTTTTTAAAGTGAATCTAGAAATTCATAAAATTCATCTACTGATCGAAGGTAACTGCACATAAAGACCACCTACTCATAAAATCCTCTTTCCTTTTCTCCCTTGAGTGGTCTTTATATAAAGGTCTCATTGTACTTGATTTAAAAACGCGATCAAATGATGGTTGAATTTATCAAGTACACAACTATTACTACCAGGTATTTCCCTAACTCTTCACAATTATTGTTGTCTACCAAATCAAATCAAATCCATACATACATATTTGCTATACATCATCAACAACAAAACAATGTTTTTGAGTTTTGACATTCACTTGTTGCATATGAAAATATCTTTGCATTGCTTCATGACATCACCACTACCCATGGTAAAGAATTAGAGGCCCTACAATCCCTGTAGTCCCAGCCATAACAATACATGACGGTTTTATGTAGGATTAATGAGCTCCTCTTAATTTCGCTGCTCCCAAAAGGAATTGGAGGGTCCTGTCAATGATGAATGCAGAAACCATGTCTCCTACTAGAACCTGGAACACCAGCAAACGGTACTGGAGAAGAAAAGAAAAAAACAAAAGTATTAAAAGCTACATTTTAGAAGTATCATTTACAAACACACTGAACAGACAATTAATTGCCTCATCAAAATACTAATAAAGATTAAAAATCCTTACCATTTGATAGTTATAAATGTCTAATTAAATTCACCCAGCATCTTATTGTAAGTTATAGAGAAGAAAGATTTTGTGTTAAAGTAGGGCTGAGCATGAATTTTTCTTGCATGTCTGTGACCACAAGAGGAATCCTGACTAATAAGTTTTATTGATATTTTTTTGTTCTAAAAGTGCTGTACATAGTCTTACGCACATTAATATCAATATCAGCATTTCCATACAATTTCTGCATTCCAGCCATGCGCCACTCTACAGACGCTCACAATACTAAGGAAACAACATTAATGTTCGCATCCTACCGGGTACACATTTAACACCTGAGTGAGAGTGGCAAATGTAGATTAACATCTTGCCAAAAGGATGTTAGTGCCGGGCTGGGATTTGAACCCTGTACCTTGTGATCTACATTCCTGTGACTTATCCACTAGACCACAACACCTCTACTAATTGGATTTAAACGCAACTTTTATGCAAGAGGTTTAAATAGATTGAACCTAATAAAATAAAAGAAAGTGGGTAAAGAATGAACTTTGAACTTTGAACTTACATCGGCCGTGAATTCTACAATTTCAAACTGGTCGGAGATGTCTGGGAGTACCCCAGAGATGAGAGTGAAAACGGATATGGTAGAGAATGCAAGACTGTATAGGAGTGGCTTGTTGTCCCTCAGCGACTCCATGAATGGATGACCCTAGGGGGTTGGAAAACAATATATACATTTTTAGTATGGAATATATATATATAGAGAGAGAGAGAGAGAGAGAGATACAGACAGGAAGGGGAAGGGAAGAGAAGAGAGAGAGATAGCCAGACGGTGGAAAGGGAGAGAGAGAGAGAGAGACAGACAGACAGAGACAGAGATAGACAGAGAGAGAGAGAGAGACAGACATACATACAGAAGGACATACAGACATAGAGGGTGAGAAAGAGAGAGAAAGAGATAGCCAGGCAGTGGGGGGGGGGGGGGGGGGGAGGGGGGAGAGAGAGAGAGAGAGAGAGTTGGAGAGAGAGACAGACAGAGGGGGGGGGGGAGAAAGAGAGAATGGGAGATAGACATCTAGACAGAGGGAAGAGAGTTCACCCCAATTCATTTCTATTGATTAACTTTGTATAATTCTGGTATAATATTTCGTTCCCGTTTTCACGAAGTGACGGTAGTGAGGAAAATCCGCACGCAAATTGTATGGGATTATTTGATTTGATTTGATTTGATTTTATTTCTGCATTTTTCCAAATAAAATATAACTAAATAACAAATAACATAATATACATGTAAGGTATAATACAACATAAACAAACAATAATTTCTTCATGTCAAAATGTTTTTTTACATAATATATGTACATAATTATAATAACGAAACTTATTATTTCCATAACATATTATCATAAATTTAAAGTATTATCCTAACTATTCTGGTGGAAAAGTGCAGGAGACCGCAATCATAAGCAAAGCTTGACAAGGATGGCGGCCTCAAAAAAAAAAAAAAACAAGAACAAAACAAAAAAAAATCTGAAGGTAAAACTTAAAATGAAAAAGTGTTCAAGCGATCTTTGTGTATGAGTTGGTGAGTGTGTTGTGCAAGTGTATATATATATATATATTGTGTGTGTGCGTGTGTGCATGCGTGCGTATGTACAGCGTGGTTTCTGGGGACAACCATCTGAATACACACCTTCTTTGTGGGGATACGTGCGGATCCGGGGATATCCCCAGAGGGAAAAACAACAAATTAATCAATTAAATCGATTTTATGAATGATAAATAGTGCCCTCTAGTGATATGACTGCAAATCTATGTTCTCCCCAAATCACTGGTAAAAATCTTATGGGGTACACCGGCGGCGTATGAAAGTGTGTATGGCTTCCGAAAGTCAAGTTCCCCGGTTTACCGGAAGAAGTTGAATGTTCTGGACCCGGAACACGTCATCGCGTTAACGCGTCGTGCGCGACATTCATAAGCGCAAGCGCGCAGTGCGGGCGATCAACCGAGACGTCGACAGGGCTATTTGGCTGAATAAACACGGCGAACTGAGCCTAAAGAACTGGAAAGTTGCCGAAAAGTGGTAATATTGTGTTCTTTCTTTTGCTTATAATTAAGAATGAACAGTGCATCCTTGTAATTAAATTTCTGTACTATTGTGTGTGTAATGATACATCGGAAGTGGGAACATGCAGGCTTTCTAATTTGATGAATAGTATGTTTAGTACATTGGAACTGGGATCATATAGTAGTACTAGTTACAAGTCATGCACTACACCTGTTAATTAATAGTGCATTGAGACTGGGAACATATGCATTGCAGGTTCTCTAATTCGATGAATGGTGTGTGTTTAGTACATTGGAACTGGGGTCATGTACTCATCATCAGGTATCGTGCCGGTAGGACTAATAGCAGGGGCGTCAATTCGAATAAGACCGTGAGGGGGACACAAGTTCAGTGAGGATTAGGGGGAGGGGGTCGGAGGACATAGAATACGGTGTTTGCAGGGTATGGTGTGGCATAAGGGTTAACACCCCCCCCCCAATATTAATTTAGTATCAGAAAGGGTGAAATATATAGACTGAATAAAACAAAATAATAAACGAAAGGTTTAATGTTTGCATTTTTTTCCTTAAAAGGCGAAAATGTTCCATAATATATAACTTACGTTAACAGAATTTCCATATCTCAATAATTTAGAAACCTGTCTCACCCTCTTTTTATCTCCCCTCTATCTCTATCTCTCGCTTTATCTCTGCCTCTATCTCTCTCCCTCTTTCTCTATAAACACTCTCTTTCTCCCTCTATCTCTCTCGATATATCTCTCTCTTTCTATCATATTGTAGCTAATATCGTTTTAGTCTTTTAAGCTCCTTTATTTTTTATTTTGTAGTATTCCTTGCTTTCCATGGCACTCTTAGCATTCATTTCAAGAACCAAATTCATTGACATTGTTGGTGTCTTGCAACTGTGCATCTAATTTTGGATAAGCACACACGTTTCCACGGTGACGAAGTGCCAACGTTACATCCCGTTACTTAGCCTGATTAGGTCTAGAAAAATGTCAAAAATCTAAAAATAGGTTGTGCCAGCACTCAATGTTTAATGGTGACCTGACGCCAAGGGCAAAATCTAGCAATTCAAGTTTGGTTGCTGGCTTAAACTTGGTCACCAATTCGAATTGATTAGTGGATACTCGAGATCGTTATATAACACCTTTTTCAAATTCTGTTCATGGTCAACATTAAGAAAAAATTATAACTGTCCATATACATGTCGGTCTGATTTAAACCGTATGTCAATATAAAGATACATCATCTGTTATTTTATATTTGTCTTGTTCTTAGGTGCAGAGTTCATAATGCCAATACCACATCAACAACAAGAGGATGAAGACTGGTTTGGAATAGAGGTGGAAGGTCTCCTTGAGGTTTTGCTCGTAATAATTGAAGGCTACAGACAAAACATCATTACAAAACAGGAATTGGTCACATTGTTGGTTGACATCTTATTACAAAATTAACTGTAAGTTTAGATTTTTTAGAAATGTTGTTGTGACTGCCACGGTGCTATTTGAGAGCAGTGAACCGTATGAGCAATGATTCAATTCATACTATTAGACTGATGAACCTCTTTAATGACCCCCATCCCAACTGGATTTGCCCCTGCTACGCCACTGTCCATGAAACAAAACGTTTCCCATTTCTTGTACAACATTCATGATTCGTTTCAATTATGTTCATGCCTTTAATTCTGTATGAATCAAAATTTACTACATTCTACACCACTACATCATTAATTACTGAATATCTATGACAAATTGATATTGTCAGAGCATGGGGTTGCCCAGATTTAACAGAGCTAATTATGGGGCTAAATACATCTCTTCGTGCTATTGTGTTTTCATAGGCTTCTAAATGAGGGTATAAGTCAGCCACCTCAAACCGATCACATATATTAAACCTTTTCTGGAATGGTGCCTGTTCAAAAATGTAATTTTGTGTATGATATGTCCGGTTGTGTTAGGAATTGCTGACAAAGTAATATTTCTTTTTCTTTTTCTCAAATCCTCTAGACCACAGATAGGATAAAGAATGAAGACACGGCGTGGGACTCGGTGTTCTGAGAGGCCAGGCACAAGCAAGGAGGTAGACAATTGTGAAACAGCCCCCCCCCCCTGACAAAAAATGGTTTCTCGTCTGAAGTTTTAAAAGACAGATGATGCAGGCGCTTTTTTTGTTTGGTGTTCAAAATGGCCAATTCAAGATGGTGGATGGCCTTTTCGTAAATGGTGCACGACCCTTTCCAAAATTACCATTACTCTTTTCCGACATGTCGGATAAATATTTTGGTTCTGAAAAGCCACCACTCTTCTAAGACTGCCTTTTAATTTTAAAGTGTTTACTTATTTGAGTTACAGACAAATAAACAAGATATTGAAGTGGCAGATTGTGAAAATGACTTGGATTTTCAATAGCTTCATGAGACAGCTAAAATGGATGCGCACAAAACCAAAAGCACCTAATTTGGCTCTGAAATGAAAAAAGGGACCCGTGGAAAATGGAAAAAAGTGCCCCCAAATTTTCTATTCATAGCAATGTAAAACATATTTTAATGTAATAACAAATAAGCAGTTGGACATGAAAAAAGCTCCAGTATAAAATGTCTCTGGTATAAAATATACTTAGCTATTATACCATCGCAGGATTTCAAAGAAGTACCCTCACATGCAGCAGTGTGACGTGACACAACTTATACCTAAGATTCATTTATAAAATGTTATACTTTTTCGGGGTACAGAGAGAAGCAAAAGAAGAACTTCCGTCAACTGAAACCCACTTCATGTATTTTGATTTGTGATGTCGAGATGTTTTGAATCAGTCGGCACTCCATGCAAAAGCAATTTCTATTTCTATTTCAAACTCTCTCAAACAAATTTGAGCTTGAGAGACGTCATTGGGACTGCAGTGAAGACTTTCCCGTCCACTAACCGCTTTATTATGGCCGCCAAAATAACCGATTTTCTCATACTGCTCTTGGCATCTGCAATCTGACCATATTAACTACAGCGTCAAAGAACATAGACAGTACCTGTCCACACTACTGACCCCCAAAACTGAAGCAATAAATCCACAAATTTGGATAATTTATATGGAACCAAGACTGGTTCACCCGAACCACTGTGTGGGAGACAGAAAATATTATATTTGGCTACATATTCAGTAGGGCACACATTTATTTATTTTATATATTCCTTTCCTGTGCTTTCAAGGCAAGAAGAAGAAGCAAGAGAAGAAAGACTTTAAAAAAGTTGCTATGGACTAGAGCAGAGAAAATGTTGGTGTTAGACTCTTTCGAGGATGACGTCCTCATCAAACGACTGCCTGGGAAGAATGCCATTCAAAAACTACTTGATGCCAACAGAATCCTACA
>JAVYIG010009685.1:0-75978 GCA_035222895.1 Strongylocentrotus droebachiensis | reverse complement strand
CAGCCTTATAAGTTGGTTTTAATAAAAGCAATTTTTTAAAGCGGTTAATTGGTAATTTTCCGTGGGTAATTGACCGGGGGGTAATTGTCCTCGGGAGGGGGGGGGGGGGTGATTGTTTTTCCTCTCTTAGACTGACTGTGTTTTTCGTCGTTAAGTCTTCTAATACCAGTGGTGGGTTTAGGGGGCACTTAATTCTGGTCCGTGCTCCTTCTCCCCTTTTGTTATGTGCCCCAATTTAAGACCTGCGTTACCCTTTTTTTTAAACTTTGGAGGAAACTGACGGGACCCCAATCTCCTTTTTTCCTTCTATTATTAAATATTTTGCTTTTTGCTTTGCTTTCTCATTACGGTAAGTGATATGGTAAATTAACAAAAAATGTTTTTTTCTCAAGATTCTGGATCTGTCGCCCCAAACATTCAACACCAATTATAGGGGCTAGGCTGCGTCTGACAGCTGACTTGCCTGTCTTGTGCGTGTGTGTGTGTGTGTGTGTGTGTGTGTGTTGTTGTTGTTGTTGTTTGGTATTATCGGCGTTTCATTCTGTGTGTGTGTGTGCACTTTGTATAAATATGTTATGCGCACTGTTAATTGTAACCGTAAACTGGTGTATGTTCTATTGTTGTGTGTGAGGATACCCCTGGCCCTGGAGCTCTCGCGATTATTATTGGATAACAAGTTTTTCACGTGATCCGCACAAGCCATGGCCAGCACACGATAGGTTCCTATTGAGCCAATCAAATGCAGGATGTTAGGATGGCTTGGTTACGTTAAAAAAAGACTCATCAAGTATCTCCGGCAGGCGCATGCGCGTTCGAGGTTAAATCATATTCGTTGGATCGATAGATCTAGCGCTTTATTGAAAAAGCAAACTTTTCATTTTACGAGATAAATTTTACGACTAGTCAACGCCAATTTCTTCAGTTCAGAGACCCGAGTCTGCAATTGTCAACGAGTTCATCGGTTCTTCTATAGCTATTTCTTGTTGTTGATTTTAATTTTGAACTTAATTTGCTGCATTCTGCCCCGGCATTCTGCTTGGCCTGCACGATGTGGTGGTTAGAACGTGCTTCTCAGCATGACGTGGACGGATCGAGTGACACCTGCACCGAGGACGATCCGCGCTACTACTTGATCATCAATGGAGAGAGGGCCCGCAGCCTCAAGTCGAAGGAGTTGTATGGTCACGTCGTCGCCATTCAACGCAGCAAAGCTGACAACAACGAGGTTAAGGTTAGTCATAATAAGCTGTATGGATCTATACATCGAAATCTAACTAAGATCTACATAGATATGATCTAAGCAAGAATAATTTGTTAGGCATAGACCCTATAGACTATAGCCATAGAGTCAGGTAGGTCTAGATCTAACTCCGGGAAGCTCCGGCGCGCAGCGTCGCGCCGGTGTTGGAGCTTCCCGGAGTTAGTCTAGATCTAGACTTGTACTACTGATCGCGCACCCGATGTTGTGTGCTAAAATCTTTCCCATAGAGATTGCACGCATCCCTATGTGGTCTATGTGCATTGCGCGACCAAGCAAAATTGGTCAATGATTTTTATGAAAAATTTGAAATTCAAACCTTTATAACAAATGATCCTGAAGGTGAAACTCAATAAATGAGGTGTCATATGAAAGAGCAGGTTTTTCTCCATTATTCCCCATAGGGGGCCACCCCCGGAATTCTAAAAATATCTTGCTCAAAACAGCGATTTAAACAATGTTTCCATGGTAACTCGGAGATTTACCAATTTCACGAACTGCTCCCCCGAGGAATAAGTTGGGCCAGCTGTCAAGAACCCAGGTCGAAATTCCAATAGGATCCTATAGCCTATTGGACCATCAGAAACCATTAGAGCTATTGGTTTCAATAGGGAAAGTGAAATGATGGACCCACAGAAACCAATAGAAAATATCTAATGGACCAACACAAACCCACAGAAAAAATGCTGATGGACCAACAGAAGGCTTCTATTGGACCAACATCCACCCACGTCCTCTATGGGTTTCTGTTGGTCCATCAGATATTTTCTTCTATGATGGGTTTCTGTTGGTCCATTAGATATTTTATATGGGTTCCTGTTGGTCCATTAGAGATCTTTCTATGGGTTTCTAATGGTCCCATATTCTGAATTCCCTAATGAAACCAATAGTCCAATGGCTTCTATTGGTGAATCAATAATGATAAATCAAAGATCGATTTTAACAACTGTCCACCAAAAAGGTATATTCTAATCTCAATTGCATTAACTCCATCACAAAGATCACTTGAAGTGAGTTAAAGAATATCCTTTAATTAACTGAAGGCTTGTACTATTCTATATAATAAACATACATGAATTTTTTCTTGGTTAGTATTTTATAGTAATCATTATAATCAATATATCTATTGCTAAAACGTGAATGTAATTGTAACATGATCACACAAATAATCTATTGGTTATTAATTGCCTAAAGAAAATAAAAATCACAAAATTGATGTGCATTATCAAAAGTTACTTAACAAATTATGATAAATGTATTGTTCTGTGAGAACGTGTAAAGTAATCATGAATATGCATGAGATAGATTTAGCTGTTGGTTTCTATTGGTTTCTATTGGTCTCATTGGTTTTCTATTGGTCCTATCGGTTCTATCGGTTTCTATTGGTCTTATTGGTTTCTATTGGACCTATTGGTTTCTATTGGTCCTATTGGTCCTATTAGTTTCTATTGGACCTATTGGTTTCTATTGGTCCTATAGGTCCTATTGGTCCTATTGGTTTCTATTGGTCTTATTGGTTTCTATCATTTCTATTGGTCCTATTGGTTTCTATTTCTATTGGTTTCTATGGGTGCTATTGGTTTCTGATGGTTTGAATGGTCTCTATTGGATTCAATTATATGGGTCCAACAGAAACCAATAGACTCCAACAGAAACCATTAGAGACCAATAGAATTTGTCTAATGGTCTCTATTGGTCTCTATGGGATTTTCGACCTGGGAATATATCCATGCACTTATTTTTTCTCTAGTCCCAAGGGATCATTTGTTACAACAGTTTGAAAATACCCTTGTTCCACGCTAGCGCTTTGCATATCGTGCTGTGCATTAGCTGTGCAGCTTTTGAGCAGAAATTATAACTCTGCAAGAACCACTTTTCTGTCCATTCTGACCAAAATGCTATGAATATTGCACAGTTTTCGAGGGGCTGTATCTTTTGATAGAAACATCGGTGAGTCTTGAAATATGAAAGGTATTATTCTGATTACATTTTTTATTCCAATATCCAACAAAAATGGTGAAAAACGATCCCAAATTGAAAATAGAAAAATCATTCAGACACATCTTCTTCTTCTTGTTCTTAAAAATCTTTTAGATCTCACTTAGTAGTCCAGGCTAGATCCAAAAATTAGTAGACTAGTCTAGTCTAGGGCCTATAGCTAGGGGCCTAGATCTACTTGTTCAGAAACCTATCCAAAATTTGACCCGTAACTCCGGCGATGACCCTAATAAAACAGAGACTCTACTAGTCTACTGTCTAGTCTAGATCTACCCAAATTGATTTCCTACAGACACGCGTAAGACTACTAGATTTTTCAGATTCGGGTAGCGGAAACGCCGATTACATCGCTAAAATGTGATATTTTAGGATATATTTTCCATTGCAAATGTGGTTCTTCAGTGACTCTGGCATATTCCATGGTATGGTAGGCCTATGTGTGGGATATGTGATAGGGTCTATGCTGTTATGCGATGTATTTTAAAGGGATTTTACCATGCATCCATTCGGATCAGCCGAAAACTGGTGATGGTCGATTACCCCCTCCTTTACTAAATAATAATAGGCCTATTCATTAAATGTCCAAATAGATTCCTAAAGCCGTCATGAGTTAAAATTTGTTATGTTTAGGCCTACCTGTTTCGTGTCAAGTTTCTTGTTATTTTTCGGATAAACGTTGATATAATAGACTAGTTATTGTATAGAATCTACACTTTTTCACAAGTTTCACGGCAAACCGCTGCACAATACAAGTGCATACCGATGGTGGGTTGTGGGCGGGCGTGCGCCTGTGAAGTTATCTACCGTATTCTGAAATGTTTGTTCAATGCGCAAAGTTCTTCGTGCGTAGATTTTAAGATTTTTGGGTCGGTTGCAAAGAGCAACAGTACTTTAACTTTTTTTACAACATCTTTTTTTTGTCCTGGCTGTTTCACAAAAGTAGTGTGTAGTGCAATTCTGTACACTGATCCCGCATTGCATTAAGGTTGAGAAAAAAGGTATTTAGGTTGATTGTTTAACATGGGAATTTGCTTTTGGTAAAATTTAAGCGAAATCTATGAACTTGAAATATGTTTTTTCGGATGAGGAATGTGAAATGTCATGCAAACATGACTGTGTGATTAGCAGTTTTTTGCGCATTTACATACATTGTTTCGTAATGAGATCACAACTTTTGTTTTAAAAACAGAGGAAAGTAAAGAAATTAAATAAATGATTTCTGGGCATTTAGAATTGGCATAACTTTCTTATTACTGGGGCCAGGGCTAGTAGTATTAGGATGAATGAGGCATCAAATAAAAAGTCTTTTCAAGCTCTGTTTGATGGTATAGGGTGTCTGGAAGATTTTTCAATTTTCCCTTTTGGATTGATTTTCACCATCATGGTTGGATAATTAAAATCTACTACCGGTATTCAAAAGAACACATTTCAAATTTCAAGTCTCACCGATGTTTCTATCAAAAGATACATCCCCCCAAAAAAAATCTAGGCAATTTTCATCAAATTTTTCAGGGAGTTATAGTTTTTGCTCAACAACTGCATAAGCGCGATATACAAAGCATGGGGAAGGGTATTTTCAAACTGTAATCTTATGTGATCCATAGGGGCTAGCAAAAAAATAAGCACATAGACATATTCCTTATGGCTGGAACTACTTAATCGTCAGGGGGGTCATTTACCAAAAGTTGGTATAATCTCTGAGTTACCATGGAAACAATGTTTAAATCGCCGTTTTGATCAAGATATTTTTAGAGTTCTGAGATGACCCCTTTTGGTCTTCTGGTCTTTACCTTTAAGCACACAAAACAGAGTGCGTGATCAGACACCTACTATAAAGAAAGAGCTTGAATTCTGAGATTTAATTTTGTTTATGTAACATACCTATTAGTAATAGTAATTATTATATCCCGCATACTAAGAATCTTGCAATCTGATTGGTCTAAACGAGGTCACATGATAAATTATAGATAAGTACTATCTACCTGAGATAGGTCTTTTGAAAAGTAATTTTTTGCTGCTACCCCACTTGCGCATTGAATAAGCATAGTTAAGTAGGTTACGCGAAATGTCAATGTCAAATGAGCCCGCTTCGACTGTATTACATGTACCCATGTTGTACTTTGTAAAATCTAGCTGAAGCTAAACTGTCTGCAAAATCAGTTTTAATTATGTAAAATTCACTATAAATAGACCTTATTGCCGATGTGGGATATAAAAACAAATATTAAAGGGATAGTTGAGTTCTGTTTTCAGACCGCAAATGCCTTCAAAGTGCATGGTTATTGCTCTTATTCTTATCTATGACATTTCTAGTGCCCTTTTAGAACCTAACATTGCTATGAAGGTAATTTTAGACCCCAAAATGTGTGAAATTTAGCCAATACGATCATACCAATTCAGCTCCACTTTAAAAAAAACACGGTGACCGTTAATTAATTATTTATTTAAAAATAACAATACATGGGCCAGCTGGTTGTGCGTAATATAAGCAACACGAAAACGCCAACAAAAAAAGCCAACATCGGCTTTGGCTAAAATTCGACGTAAACAGCGTTATTTAGTTTTTTCAAAGGTTTTTTCAAATTTTTCAAAATATCTAATATTTGTGGTGGTACACAAGTATTAGAAATCGTTATATTTCAGCCGTCTCTGAACCAATTTTGATCAACCAAAGATGATTTTGTCATTTAAATATTATGTTCTTTCAAATTTGACACTCAGTTTTTCATTATCTCACAAAAAAATTATTTTGTGTAGCACCCTCTGCAACAGAACTCAACTATCCCTTTAACCTCCTTTACTCGGGCAATGGATACAAACTATCATCCCCTCGGTGATCTCGGGGCTACCATCTTCCCTCGCCTTGCGGCTCGGGAAAATAGTGGCCCCGAGATCACCTCGGCGATGATAGTTTGCACCATTACCCTCGTAGTCGATTAATATTTGCTTACTATCTTATATTTTTATTATTTTATATTATTTATAGACTGAAAAAATGAGTGAAACAATGGAGGTCTGCTCACTATTCATAAGGACGACGGTAGTTGCTATTTATAACGTGTAACTTCCCATACCCTAGACCGAAAATGTCTGTCTCTTTCGTTTGTTAATTACTTAGCCTCTTATTTGGGTAGGGGCAGCTCCTCTCTTTAGACTCTATTAGTATTAGAGACCATAGGGTCTGCTCTGAAAACTTGAGCCACCAAACTTTGTCCAAAATAATCAATTTTAGGGGATCCAGATCAGATGCATTTATTCTCGAAAATTAGGCCTACTGGCCTAGGCTAATATACATTTGGTTCCACTTACCAGATCAACTATATGATGCGTTTAAGGGTCTTTTTTTCTGGATTTTCTTTGTCAAAATTGAGCTCCGTGTTGAAATTCTTACAGTCGCATTTCAACTGTTACTGTCAATGGATAACGTCATCTTTCTTCATGCGCAGTAACAGTTTAAAATTTAAAGAATTATCTCCTAAAAAAAAGGAATTATACTATAGTTATTACGCTTATACTGCTTTCAAACTGGCCGATGAAAATACCGATTCAATTTTCCTTATGTAAACAAAGGTGAAACCGCCGTTTTCTCCCTGTCGCTTTCATACTGCCGGTGAAATTCACTCGCTGTGGCGACCCTTGCCGGAGGTGAAGAATTATTGCGTAATTATTAAGCCCGCGCTCCATCTAGCTAGCATGCAGCATGTTCAACTATAAGTCAACAAACACAGCTGGTTACGATAAAGCGCGCGTACACTGCGACCTTTGACCATTTTAATCACCTTTTTCTCCCGAACGCTTTCATACTGGCCGTTTCATCGGTGTCACACCGATAGAATGAGAATTTCTCCTGCTCTAAAGCAGGAGAATTTAATCGCCGATTTCTCTTCTTTTCATCTGCTATTTAATCGCCTTTTTCTCCTCTGTTGCTTTCATCGGATGCATCCGATGAAAATCAGGCAAGTTAGATAAGGGTATTAGACATAAAGATGGTAAAGACTCAAAACTTATTAGTAATTATAGGCCTATCTCTTTACTCGACGTACATTACGAGATCCTTTAATACCAGGTACTAAGATACTTTTTGAAAGATTAAAAGCGATTTTGAGCAATATTGTGTCTGTCGATCAAGTAGGTTATTTAAATGATTGAAACATTGGTGAAGCAGTAAGCTTAAGCAATGATATGATTTTTCACGCGTCAAATTTTAAGAAACCAGGATATTTAGTTTCACATGTTTTGCTTGGAAAAGTACGGTACTTTGATAATTTCTCTGGGTTTGGATCAATGTTAAGTGAATGGGTGAATATACTTTTAATATTAAATGCTCAAAGGTGTGTTTTCAACGGGGGAAATCAAACGGTTACCGGTATTTTAAAGTAGAGCGGGATTAAGGAGATCCGCTCTCTCCTTATTTATTCATTTTATGTATTGAGTGCCTAACCCATTGCCTACGAATAATCTGGTCAAGGGTATTCACTTTGGTGAAGCGCAAATTAAGCAGATCCTTTATGCAGATGATATGACAATATTTGTAAGAGATATAGTCATATAGACTGAATTTATAGATTGGAGGAAATTCTCGAGAGCTTTAGGATAATATCTGTACTTAATAATAATTAAAATAAAATAAAAACAAGGATTAAGAGTCGAGCATGGTACAACGAATCGTCTTCTAATAATTTAATGAAACGTCAATAAAAACTGAATTTAGACAAGGATTAAGAGTCGAGAACGGTACAACGAATCACCTTCTTTCTCTAGTAATCTAAAAGTTGATTTCAATTTCCAATTATAAATATCTAGAAAATCTGACAGGCTTGTAAAAGTTATGGGGTTCCTGACTGACCTAAAGGTTAATAATTATCATATATTGCAGCATAAGCTAAATGATAAATCCAGGATTTTGTTTAAGAATCTGAGACATAGTTACTCAATCCCTTTAAATGTAAGTTCTTTGACTCCGATGCCTGAACAGGTTTTCAACAAAATTGATGACGTTCGCTTTAGCTTTTTATGGCAAGGTATAAGGACAAGATAAAAAGAGGTACGGTACTTTATATCTTGATTACAAACAAGGATTGAAAATGCTCTATTTTTGTGAAGGAACAAAGGGTGGTGTGGATCAAAAGACTTGTAATTGGAGACCAGAAAGTGAATTGGAAAAAGTACTTCAAATTTCTACTGAGACAAATTGCAGGAAATTAAATTTTCTATTGTAATTATTTACTTAACATGATCAACATACAGTTACTAAGTTACCAGGAAATGATAAATATTTGGTTTGTCTTTGAGATGAAATATTCTTCAATAATACATGTAGGTATATATTCATAAGAAAGGAAACACGTATTTTCATTAAAATGTTTTCTTTAAGTAAAAATACCTATAAATTGTACCATATTATATACGAAGAAGAAACATTGAAGTCAGATACTTATTTTAGATGTACATGTATGGGACTAGATGAAGAGAAAATAGCAATGGTTAAAGAAATATATGCAGACACGTCTGAGGAATGGAAAAACGATTCAAGAAAGCATCCTTCAGTTGACTGTCTAACAATAGAATTTATGTTTTCAAAAAAAAAATCAATTTGAATCAGTTTGTTTGAAGAATTTATATACATGTAGGGCATGCATACACAAAGTGGCCGACATTCCTGGTAGTTTTCATAATTAACAAACATATAATATGTCGGTAAAAGAAATTGGAAAGGCTTTTCTTTGTCCTAGATTAAAGGGCAAGTCCACTCAAAAATAATTACTCTCGATAGAAGCAGAAAAATCAGACAAACCAATAAAAAAAAGTTTGAGCAAAATCAGATTACTAATAATAAAATTATGATTTTTTAAAGACATGAAATCACATGACAAATTGGCAACTCACTCATGAGTCTGTGACATCATTGCCTCACTATTCACTAATTTTTTTCTTTATATTGATAATAAATTTCCAATTTTCCCCTAAAGATCACATTACCTCACTACAGCATCCAAGTTATATTGATAGTACCTGTAATATATGTTTGGTGTGGATGCACTTAATATAATTTTTTTTTTCTTCAGTTAAATCGTGACAAATGTGAAATTTTGATAAAGTTTTCAGAAAATAGTTTCAATTCTTTAAAGTTCATTTAAGATTTTGTGAAATGTCATGCGCGCGATATGATACAAATCATATAACCTGGGCAAATTTAGGTATGGGAAAATCAAGTTTTGAGGGATAAAAAGGGAAATTAATGGGATAAAAATAATATAAGGCTATTGATAGATAGTGAGGCAATGACGTCACAAACTGATACCTAAGCAAAATATGCAATTTGTGTAGTGATTTTCTAAGTTCTAAAGTTTTTCTTTAATAATAATAATAATAATAATATTTAATTTTTATATAGCGCTTAATACAAATGTCTCTGAGCGCTTTACAAATATACTATACTTTACTGCGGGAATACTGCAGGAGGGTAGGTTGAATGGCTCAGCGTGGTCAGGCTGATGGGGGGGGGGGGGGTGGTTGTGGGTCCCAGGATGATGGGTAGCGTACATTATTGGGGTTCGCCCTTTTTTCTTTATTTGTTCAGAAATATATGTTTTCTACAAATATTCAGGGCCATGTGGCGCCCCCCCCCCCCCATGTGCCCCTACTACAACCGTGGGGGTGTCCCCTATCCATTAGTTTGCTTTCTTATCATTTTGTTAATTGCTTGATTTAATTTTAATTTTGATGAATAGCGATCCTCATCCTGTATTATGAATAGCGACCCTCTTCTCGTATTATGAATAGCGACCCTCTTATTGTGTTATGAATAGCGACCTTCTTATTGTTTTATGAATAAGCAACCATCATTTCGATTATGAATAATGACCATCTTCTCGTGTTATGGGTAGCGACCCTCTTCTCGTATTATAAATAGCGACCCTCTTCTTGTATTATCAACAACGACCCTCTTCTCCTATTATGAATAGCGGTCCTTACGAATAATGATCCTTTCCTTGTAAATTTTCTTTTTAAATTATGAATAGCGGTCCTAATTATGAATAGCCAAGTTGCCCAAACAATGTGCAGTAGCCAGTAGGGTCTACATGTAGATTCAGATCTACTGATTATTTATTGATTTCAACATTTGTAGATTTTATACATTATTTGTATACATTATTCATTAATGATTATTATGCACAAATTGAAAACACAATGATATTTAGTAGCAGATTATAGATTTGAGAATAATTGTTTTGCTTGTAGACTAGTAGTAGATATGGACCTATTATCAATAAAATTCTAATTTGTTATTGAATTAGGCTCAAATAGATTTGTTTTTGTGTGTGTGTGTCTTGTGAGGCTGAAATATACTACATCTCTTAAGGTTGTTGAAAGAAATATACTGGAAGACTAGGGATGTGATGTACCATTTTGAATCATGTCATGCACATGTAGAAAAGTTCGTCTGTTCAGCATTTTACACATCAGTTAAATGAGTTTTACTTGAAGTTGGAAACAAAAAACTAGAACAAAAATATCTTCAAATATTTGAATGCTTCTTTTTTCTTGCTTTATTCAAGTTTATCTGTGCAGGAAACAAAGGGATTAAGGCCAAGATAGAGCAGATGGCGAGCACGGAAGAGTTTCCAACAGAGGGGGTTGAGGCACTAGTGGAGGGGTTCAAAGCTGCCACTTAATTTCTCTATTCTTCCCTATTATTTCCCAATTTTTATTACTTACAAATTTTTATTACTTAAAAGGGTTGTTTAGATGTCTTGTAGATGCCATTTTCCCCCCCAAATCCTCTTTTTTTTTTTTTTTTTACTAAAGGGGGACGTGGTTGAGGGGGATCTTAATTGGCATTACTAGACACATTATAAAGGTTCATGATGAGTCTCAACAAAATAGCACTATAGTGCTAACATAGTAGCCAGCTTATGTTTACGTGTAATTACCACAACATTCTCTAAATCACAGGGGTTGATAGTGAGGGCAGGATGCAAGGCCGGGGCATGATTAGATGCTACAAGACTGTAGTCTAAAATTTGTACTTCAGGTGTATTGAAATTCCTGTCTTTTGTTATCCTTATAGGAATGGACTTCAAGAAATCTCTGCCAAGATCTTTCCTGAAATTAGTGAAGGCAGCGAAAGTGTGGAGTGTAAGCGGCACCAGGCAGGACATCGGTGCAAAGCTTCACTTTGCCAGGAGGGCCAGGGACATCCAGCCAAATTGCAAGATTGAGTTGGCATTTGTCAATGTCAGACAGGTATGGTTTATTTCCATTTGTGTTACTTTCTGTTGCTGTATTTATACAGGTATAAAATATGGTATCACAAGTGATGTCGATATCCCTTTTTTTTGTGCTGAGAGCCAGAATTCATCAAAAAATATGCAATAAAAATAGAAGGGTTGATATTTTTTCATTACAGTCATAGACAGGCACAGGAATTATTTTTTTCAGCTTTATTTGTATTTTGATCGATGAAAAACAACTCACAATGCTAAATGGCTGCATTTTTTCAGATCATTAGCCTTCTCCCCTTTACATATTTGCTGTTTGATTTATCAGTGAATATCATGCAAATTACTTTTTAAATTAGGCCTGGTGAACTTAATTGCTTGTTTCTTGTCCAGTTGTTTTCAAGAGGGGGATTCCATGTTATTTTATATTTATTTGTTACCATGAACTAATTAGAAACTCTCTTATTGAGATAAAGCAATTTATATTTGTCTTCTATGTATTACTGCAGGATTCAGATATTACAGCAGCAGAGGAAACTCTCCAATCTAGGACCCTGCTGGCATATATCTGTGAGGATGTCTTACTAGCTGGCCGGACCGTTGAGTCTTTGCAAGGAAGGCAGTATACGTATTCGGTTTTGCTGAATAAAGAAGGTATTATAAATGTTAATATATTTTAGTAAACATGTCCCCATGTGGTCCCCATGGTCAACTTCAAGGTCAAATCTTAGGTCAAATGGTCAAAGTACCCCAACATGTACCAATCTCCAAAATGATGGCAGGTTTGGAATCCTTATTGAATTACCTTTTCAACAATACCATTTTTGTGAAGAGAAGTTCCTGAGATACAAGGGTTCAAAGACGGTTATGCCCATTTTTGCCTAATATCTCAAAATTTGGTGGGCCAAATCTCCCAAACTCCTCACCAGATTAACCTAAAATTTGACATTTGGTGCTGTGAGATCACACTTGACAAGTTCACTAAGTTTCATTAAAATAGAAAATGGTCGGATAAAAAACCATTGTATGATTTGACATGGAATGACCCTACGCTGGATTTACATAAAACTGCACAAAGTAATTGTATGGAAAGTAGTTTTCATTAAGAACTTTGTGTTATTCTTGACCCATGATATCGGTAATCCAATCACTTGTTTTTTTTCTTCTTCAGAGAACAAGGTACATCACCTGGTCCTTACCGTGTGGAGAGCAGACGAGGTCGCAGAAAAGCCACCACATCTTGAGACCATTCAGTCAGGAGAGGTGTACAAGCACTTGATAGAAAGGTTCACTTCAGCTGATGACCTGATCCTTGTGTACGGACCACTAGTTGGTGAGTTTTCATCATATCCATTCCGTAATGATGTACCTTTATTTTGAATTAAACTTTGTCATAAAGTTAAGTGGTAGTTTAAATCAAAATCTTCCTATATTTTGTCTAGTTTTTACTTTTATTTTTCTTTGAAATTTCTGCTTCAAGTCACGTCGGTTATCAATGGGGAGTTATCTCCCCATTGATTATTTTAGCAAATGCATCCAGGTGAGAACTTCCTGGATGATCAGCCGAGGAAAACTATATCCACTTTGAAAATAGTCACGTTTCGAGTAAACGTTTAATCGTATACCCGCCCGGTAAAGCCAGTAGTTGAATAATGAACTTGATAACAGTATAATCGATGACTCATTGGGAACCCAAGAACATCGCCTAAAAAGAGTCTAAATGGATGTGAAATAGAAATCTGTCACAATAATTCTACTTTCTAAGACATTGTCAAGGAAGTTTAAATAAATCAAATTCCTACCTAATCTTAAAGGTACTATGTCCCATTTGCAGGCCAAAAAAAAGAAAAGGTTAAATTCCAACGGCATTTGAAAGATAATACTAATTTAGAACTTCCCTAAAAAAGGTGGGGCTTGAAAATGTCTTCAAGTGGGAAAATAACGACTATTAGTTGTCAAATCGACTTGAGAGCCATTAAGTAATAGTCTTGATTTTCAGACCATTGTACCGAATGGTCATACGTTTTATGCTGCGCAAAGATTCAATTAGTTGAATTTTGGCCATCACAATAAGTGGGTTATTGATGTAGATAAATGCTCATGTACCCTTTACAGCTCATTTTATGGATGTTATTACCAAAGAAGAAAAAAAGCCAGTCAGTCACTCAATAGTGTCTGACAGTGAATTATAGCGGGTTTCCTTGCATAATTTGAATATTAGGACAATGCTAACGTTTAAATTTCACAGATATATTAACATACATGACATATTCATAATCAACCAATTTATAATGTATCGTTTAGATGTATAGTTGTCCCAAGTGTCATGTCTTGTCTAATGAAAATAGATGTCAGAGGACAATAAGGATTATTTGTAATGTTGTCCATCACAGTGAACATTACTATTTGTATTATCTATATCATGCTAGAATCCCATTATATAATGTGGGCTGGACAAAGGGTCCTGGATCACAGAGCCTGAAAGTTTCACTCTGTACCCCCGAGTTCTCTGTTGTGAGGAAAAAATTATTTTGAGTGAATCAGTTATTTTCAGCTAAGTAATCATATTTCGTAAAATATCATCTATCAGTGAACAGTGGTCATAACAATTGATCTGTTTCAATGTCTTGATTTCTTTTTTTTTCTTCTCCATGTCAATTGTAAATTTCCAGATGCTACAGTTGCAGCTTTTAGACTGCATAGAAAAGCTGTAACAGTGGGATGTCCTGAAGTTGAGGAGGAAATTCGATTGATGGTGCGGCAATCTACCCTAATGGACAGCAGTGATCCCTACGAATACAGCGACGATTGATTTATATTAGGACGCTTGGTCAAAGGGGATACGAGTTTCTAGTTTGGTACATAATCAAAGGAGATAACAATTTCTAGTTCAGTCTTTGGTCAAAGGGAATAAAAAAATTCAGGGTTTGGCATTTGGTCAATGGGGATAAAATATGCTGGCTTGCTATTCGGTCAAAGAGGATAAAAATTCCTGGTTTGGTATTTGGTCTAAGGGGGAAAACAAATCTGAATTTGGCGTTCGGTCAAAGGGGATAAAAATTTCCGGTTTGGGTAATTGGTCAAAGGGGATAAAAATTTCCAGTTTTGGCATTTGGTAAAAAGGGATAAAATTTTCTAGTTTTGGCATTTGGTCAAAGGAGATAAAAATTTCCGGTTTTGGTATTTGGCCAAAGGGGATAAAATTTTCCGGTTTTTGCATTTGGTCAAAGGGGATAAAATTTTCTGGTTTTGGCATTTGGTCAAAGGGGATAAAATTTTCCGGTTTTGGTAATTGGTCAAAGGGGATAAAATTTTCCGGTTTTGGCATTTGGTCAAAGGGGATAAAAATTTCCGGTTTTGGCACTTTGGTCAAAGGGGATAAAATTTTCCGGTTTTGGTAATTGGTCAAAGGGGATAAAATTTTCCGGTTTTGGCATTTGGTCAAAGGGGATAAAAATTTCCGGTTTTGGTAATTGGTCAAAGGGGATAAAAATTTCCGGTTTTGGCATTTGGTCAAAGGGGATAAAATTTTCCGCTTTTGGCATTTGGTCAAAGGGGATAAAAATTTCCGGTTTTGGTATTTGGTCAAAGGGGATAAAAATTTCCGCTTTTGGCATTTGGTCAAAGGGGATAAAAATTTCCGGTTTTGGCATTTGGTCAAAGGGGATAAAAAATTCCGGTTTTGGTATATGCCCAAAGGGGATACAAATTTCCGGTTTTGGCATTTGGTCAAAGGGGATAAAATTTTCTGGTTTTGGCATTTGGTCAAAGGGGATAAAATTTTCCGGTTTTGGTAATTGGTCAAAGGGGATAAAATTTTCCGGTTTTGGCATTTGGTCAAAGGGGATAAAAATTTCCGGTTTTGGCACTTTGGTCAAAGGGGATAAAATTTTCCGGTTTTGGTAATTGGTCAAAGGGGATAAAATTTTCCGGTTTTGGCATTTGGTCAAAGGGGATAAAAATTTCCGGTTTTGGTAATTGGTCAAAGGGGATAAAAATTTCCGGTTTTGGCATTTGGTCAAAGGGGATAAAATTTTCCGCTTTTGGCATTTGGTCAAAGGGGATAAAAATTTCCGGTTTTGGTATTTGGTCAAAGGGGATAAAAATTTCCGCTTTTGGCATTTGGTCAAAGGGGATAAAAATTTCCGGTTTTGGCATTTGGTCAAAGGGGATAAAAAATTCCGGTTTTGGTATATGCTCAAAGGGGATACAAATTTCCGGTTTTGGCATTTGGTCAAAGGGGATAAAATTTTCTGGTTTTGGCATTTGGTCAAAGGGGATAAAAATTTCCGGTTTTGGTAATTGGTCAAAGGGGATAAAATTTTCCGGTTTTGGCATTTGGTCAAAGGGGATAAAAATTTCCGGTTTTGGCACTTTGGTCAAAGGGGATAAAATTTTCCGGTTTTGGTAATTGGTCCTAGGGGATAAAAATTTCCGGTTTTGGCATTTGGTCAAAGGGGATAAAATTTTCCGCTTTTGGCATTTGGTCAAAGGGGATAAAAATTTCCGGTTTTGGTATTTGGTCAAAGGGGATAAAAATTTCCGGTTTTGGCACTTTGGTCGAAGGGGATAAAAATTTCCGGTTTGGCATTTGGTCAAAGGGGATAAAATTTTCCGGTTTTGGCATTTGGTCAAAGGGGATAAAAATTTCCGGTTTTGGTATTTGGTCAAAGGGGATAAAAATTTCTGGTTTTGGCACTTTGGTCAAAGGGGATAAAAATTTCCGGTTTTGGCACTTTGGTCAAAGGGGATACAAATTTTCCGGTTTTGGCATTCGGTCAAAGGGGATAAAAATTTCCGGTTTGGCATTTGGCTCACACAAGTGGAGTAAATTGTATATGTATCATTCATAGGTATTTTATTATTTTTACTTATTTATATCTGTAAATGTATGAAAATGTCCAGCTTTTGACATTTGGTCAAAAGGGGATAAAAATGTCCGGTTTTCAAGACATGGTATTGCTATTGGCTGACTCTATCAATTGTATATGTATTGTCATATGTTTTTCATTATTTGTATATACCGGTATTTATATTTGTAAATATTTAAAAATGTCCAGATTTGGGCATTTGGTTAAAAGGGGATAAAATTTTCCAGTTTCATGACATGGTTTTGCTATTGCCTTACACAAATGGATTGTATATGAATCATAGACATGTATTTCATTATTTGTACTTATGTTTGTAAATAATGAATATTCATTTTTGTAAAAGAAAGATATTACTTAATTTGTCTTTGATTATATGAATATTTTTTTACAGTTATTATTTGTTTATTTTTGTTAGTAATAAAAATTTCTCTGCATACATTTATTTTGTAGATTTCTTTCATTAAATTGTAGTTGTGATTGTACTATATGATTCTGACAGATGAATCAATTAATAAGTGAGAATGATTATATACAGTATAAATAGAGAGAGAGAGAGAGAGAATTAGAGAGAATTGGCGCTTGGAATGAGATGAAAATGAGCATTCAGTAATTAATTGGCAAAAGAGTTTTAAATAAATCATGTTAGATGCAAAATATTGTCAGAGACACATAGTTTTTCCAAAGTACACTAGTATAGGAAAACAGTAACAATTTACCAGTAAATGAGCATAAAATTGCTTCACTTAATCTGGATTTATCAACATTCCTAGACCTACATACCAAAGCTTTTAAAAAATCTGATTTCCTTTGAAATAATTTATTGTTCATAGACCTTATATAACTAGACGGGTATTGTTGTAAGTGTGGGGTATGTAAGTGAATTATACTACGTAATACCATTTCGGGATTACGTTAAATGAGACCCCGTCAGTGCGCATGCGCTAATCAGCAAATTCGTTAGTCGCGTGTTATTTTGAGCGAAAGGACACCTTTCTGGCTCCAGAAATCAGCCATTATTATCCGCGCAATCCCCGAAATTCAAAGGTAAAAAACGTTATTGGTTTAATCCTTAACATTTACTGATAACTTTGAGACGCTTATTTGTATAAATCACGCCCTTCTGAAGTGATATTTTAACGATAGAATTGTATTGTCTCAAATGAATAGCAGCTCCGCTGCATATCCTCCGTCCGCGCATCCAGCCCAGACACCGCCTGGTGGCGCAGGAGCTACGGGCTCCGACGGAAAGAAATAATTACCCAACTCCAGTGGCAAAGTCACGGCTGGCAAAGTCAGCAAGAGTGGGCCGGGGAAAGATAAAAGTAAATCATGTCGGACTCAGAGCCAAAGGCAATGAGCGAGACGGCGTAAATATTCATAATTGAATGATACACGCCCTTTAGACTAAAACAACAACAATCAGAAAGTGAATCCGTTTTGCAATTGGCGGTCATTCATCATCGACTGTGATTCCTCGCAGTTTTCTTCGTTTTTATACCATAGTCTAATCGACTTTTCGCAGTTCGCCACAGTTTGCGATCGAGTTGTTATTTATTACTCCTACTTTTCCTTACTTTTGGGAGTTACTCCGTCATTTTCCGACTATGGAAGAGTAATTTTTTACCGGCGGAGAACACAGCACTCAACTACAGGCGAGACGTCGGCACAGCCAGACGCACGCCGTAGCTCCGGCCGAGCGGGCACGAGAGTAATGTAGCTGCCGTTGGTGGTACCGGTACACTGCAAGTGACCGAGCCACGAACATTTCGAAGCCCGTCGGGCTCGATTCAAAGTTTTATTTCTAGCAAGAACTAACCCAAAAGGGGCTCAATCAAATCTGACAAAAGGAATTCTAAGGTGGCAAAGTAATCACCACAGTCTCAAAAGGCAGTTTAACCCGATTTGGGGATAGACTGGACAGACTCGATTTTGAGTTGAACTAACTGTCTTAAGCTCTAGTGGGCAAAATCATGGAAAGTCTCCCTCAGACCATGTACGATGTATCACGGCGCAGCCGGGTACTTGCGCTCTTTTCAGAGCCTAGCTATTGACTTTAATTATGGATACCTCAGACTTCGATGAACCTCTTGCCGGTCAAGCCTTAGTTTAAGGTTTATGATCATTGTGAGGATTTTTCTGAACATGATATTAAAGGAGGTAGAAATAGAGCTAGTTGTACCTAAGCTCGCAGCTAATTTCGCTCAATCTAGTGAGATTGGAGAACCAGTTAATAACAATTTGGTCAGTTGGCAACCTACTTTAATTAGTACTTAATCTCGCGCCAGTTGGAGGGGAAAACCCTAAATGAGATTGAGGAAAATAAAATCCTGTACCAAAGTAGACCTTATTTTGCAGAGGGTACAGCTCTCCCTCATTTGGTGGCTTAGTCGTGCGTTCACTACTTCACTTGATGCGTCTGATGACGTTATCTCCATTTCACAGCAGGATGCTTTGGCTCTGTTGAGCAATGCTATATTTTAACTTGCATGTAACTCCTTCGCAAGCATGTGATCAGAAGACATGAACGCTTGCTTCACGCACCTCTGCGATTTTTCAAAGTTAGTGAAAAATTTGCAGGAACATCAGAAGGGAACAGCAAAGTGTGTTCATATCTAGTCAGCACAGCCTTCAAAATCACCCCTCTTGCGAATGTCAAGTTCAAGTACCATGATGCCGGATGGACGCTGTCCTCCAGACATCAATTTTCAAAGCCGATCAAACCCCAAGGCTGGTAGTTCCAACAAGCCTTTTTAGGCAATCCAGCCCCATCAGGGGCAGACACTCCTCCAGAAGGACAGACATCAAAGCAGTGCCCCGCCTCGGCTGGGAGCAAAACGACAATTAAGAATTAGACAGCACCAGCCTTGAAGAGGTAGGTCAGATTCTCACTCTAAAAGGTCAAGTTTTAACCTTGTTTGAGGTTGACTGAACCAATTCTTTGATTATTGGTGCAATTTTACATCAGATCCTTTTAATTTGGCTGCGGTGCAAGGGTACAGACTTTGACCCACAGTTCATGCCGCCCAAAATATCTAAGCCTTATTTGAATACAAATCCAATGAAACAGTACAAGCATCTTTTAGCAATGAAATTGCGAAGCTTTTTGGATAAGAATGTCATTGAAATGAGCATTCATGAAGAAGGCGAATTTATTTCAAACATTTTCACTCGCCCCATGAAGAATGGTGGGCTTGGTCTGATTTTGAACCTCTCGGACCTTAACATAAACCTTCAGTATCACCATTTCAAGATGGATGATTATATGTAGCTACGTACTAGCTATTTCTCTTTTTTTCTCCAAATTGTTACCTTGCTTCAGTCGACCTCCAAAATACATATTATTCTGTCCCCATTTTTCCAAGCCACACAAAAATATTTAAAGCTTGTGTGGAAAGGGCAACTGTTTCAGTTTTAGGCCCTACCTAATGGCCTTAGCACGGCCCCTAGTAGACTGTTTACCAAATTTCAACAAAAAAAAAAAAAAAAAAAAAAAAAATGGCGCGAGTGGTTGAGGCGTTGCCCGCTGCTAATGCTACGGCTGTCACCGGCAGCTCACGCCCGTCTTCGTTTCGCGGCTCCACCGGGGATACCGGCGGGGAAGACTGTGCAACGGCCTCCGTTCGACCACGGGAATGACATACCGCCCACCGGGCTCATGGATTTTTACGGTCCACCCGCGGTTGCTACCGAAGCGGGCGCCGTCTCGGAGGAAGAGAATTTTGACACAGACATGCCTCAACCTGATAACTTTGTCATTCCCTCGATCGCCGCAAAATTTTGCAATGGTGTCGGATATCTGAGATCCTATTGAGAAGGAGATAGCCCAATCTACTTCATATCTCATGACACACCAATTGGAGGGGAAAGTTCTTGACGAAGTCAAAAAATCTGCTAAATACCCAGATCCGAGCGATTGTCAGATTATAGAGGCACCAAAGGTGAACCCTGCGATATGGGACAATCTACCACCGATGAAAAAAAAAAAAAAAAAAAAGCTGTGACTTGAAGTAACAGCGAGTTCAAATTTCACTCACTCATGGCATCAATGCATTTGCCCGCTCCGTTTTTACGGGCGGTATAACTGATACACAGCAAGATGCTTTGGCGTTGATTTGCAACGCTAACTTTGAACTGAACTGCCTGCGAAAAGAGCTCATAAAACCTGACTTGAATGCAAGGTTTAGGCATCTGTGCAAACCTACTCTGCCAGCTACTAGACTTTTGTTTGGTGATGATCTTGGGAAGCAGGTGAAGGATCTCAAAGATCAGCAACTGGCAGCGGCCGGTGTGATGTGGGACAAATTCAAACACCGCTCTGCTTCGCATCCCTACCGGGGACGCGGCTACAATGCACCGGGCGCCGCTGGGGCTCAAAGAACCAATCCCACGGGTATAGCAGGCCAATGTCAGGATCGCAGGGTGGCCCTTTTTTAGGGTAGGCCTACAGACAGAACAGGAGGGGCAGACTGCCTCCGTACACTCAGTTTCAGGCTCCGAACCAACCACAAAGGCAAGTGCCAGGTGCCCAGAGGGGTCCCACGGGCCAGCAGAGGAGCAAGTAGAACTCCCAATTAGACCAAGCCATGTCAAGATCAGTGAATCACACTCTAATCACATTTTTTGCGAAAATGATATGACTAATGCTAGTACTAGTAGTAGTGTTCCCCAAGTGGGCGGTCGACTGAGATATTTTAGGAAAATTGGCAAGAGCTAACAACAGACCCTATTGTTATTAGGGCTGTCACAGGATACAAGATCGGTTCGATGTAGAAAAAATTAAAGACTTGCATGAATTAAAGGCTAAACGCTATAAACGAAGCGTCCCGGATGCTATAAGCGCATTCAAGAAGAAATTACTAGCCTCCATCGTAAAAATGTTATTAAGCCCTGTGTACATGAAGAGAGTGAATTAATTTCTAATATTTTTACTACGCCAAAAAAGAATGGAGGTGTACGTCTAATCCTCGATCTTTCAGAATTGAATAAAATGATGTATCAGCATTTTAAGATGGATAATATCCACACTGTGCTGGATCTTGTATCCCCTGACAATTTTCTAGCCTCGGTCGACCTCAGAGATGCATATTATACAGTACCGATCCACCAAGAGGATAGGAAATACCTTAAATTTATTGTCAATGGTCAATGTTGGCAATTAAAAGGACTGCCCAATGGTCTCAGTACAGCACCAAGGCTATTCACAAATTACTAAAGCCAGTTTTTTCTAAGCTCAGACAAGCTGGTCACTTTGTGGTAGGATATTTGGATGACACAATCCTCATTGCAGAAAATGAAGAAAAGCTCAAAGCAGCTGTTAAGGCTACCACTGACATCCTTGCACAACTCTGGTTTATTTTCACTAGATAATGTATACTATTGTGTTGAGCACTGGATCGGATGGCCTACTGAGCTTCGAAATCTCATTTAACGTAATCCCGAAATGGTATTACGTAGTATAATTGAAAGATTAAACGAGAACTCGTTTGAGATTTAATCTCAATTATATAAGTAATATAAATGAGGGTTTACGTCCCTCCCTTACCCTCCCTAGTGCTGGGTATTGTTATTAATTACAGTTCTCGTTATCTTTCTGCTTGGTTCAGCAGGCTCATCCTTGGCTATCTACGAATATTGCTGATTAGCGCATGCGCACTGACGGGGTCTCATTTAACGTAAACCCTCATTTATACATGCCAACTGTACAGATTAAAGAGGAACATTCCTCTTTTTGGGAGAAGATTATTATCATTTTAATGCAGGTGTTTCTCTTTCTGTACAAATCTGTCTGTAGTATTGAATAGGAGAGTTAGGATTGTTCCTCTTTTTTTTTGAAAATAGCATAATTTGTACAGATTTCTGATTTTCAAATGTTGGCATGTATGTATTACTTATATAATTGAGATTAAATCTCAAACGAGTTCTCGTTTAATCTTTCAATCAACCATAGACCTTCTAAAACTAGACTGGTATTGTTGCAAGGGTGGGGTATATAGTGAATCGGCCATAGACCTTATATAACTAGACAGGTATTGTTGTAAGGGTGGGGTATATAAGTGAATCAACCATAGACCTTATATAACTAGACAGGTATTGTTGTAAGGGTGGGGTATATAAGTGAATCAACCATAGACCTTATATAACTAGACAGGTATTGTTGTAAGGGTGGGGTATATAAGTGAATCAACCATAGACCTTATTAACTAGACAGGTATTTTTGTATTAGCCATAGTTATGATATATGAATAACTAGATGACCAAATGAAATCAATCATAGATATAGATCAGTGATAGACACATATGTATGTTACAATTATATCAAGTTGATGGGCATCATTGCATGAATTGTATGTAGTATGCTTTATATAATATTGTTAATAGTCTGAAGGGGAAATTAAAGAACACATTGCATTGAGTAGTTAAGAAATGGTAAATGCAGAATACTCATGGTGATTATGAATATATGACTCCAGTCTCTCTCTCTCTCTCTCCCTCTCTCTCTCTCTCTCTCTCTCTGTCTCTCACTGTCTCTCTCTCTGTCTCTCACTGTCTCTCTCTCTTTCTCTGTATCTCTCTCTCCCTCCCCCTCTCTCTCTCCCTCTCCCCCTGTCTCTCTCCCTCTCCCCCTCTCTCTCTCTCTCTTCCTCTCCCCCTCTCTCTCTCCCTCTCCCCTCTCTCTCTCTCTCTCTTTCTCTGAATTAGATCAGAAGATGTATTTTCACATTTGTCAACATTTAAAAACGTCCACCAACCTGTATGAACAGAATATCTTAAATTGTCTAATTCTTCATCTTCTTTACCCTCATTAAATCTCTTCCAGCCCCGTCGGAACCCAGATCGTTTGATGCCCACATTGCCCCTGATAACACCATCAATCTGGTCTGGTCTGAGCCTAGTGATATCCCAGGCAGACTCAAGGACTACGTGGTGAGTCCAAAGCTCTTTAAGTCTGCCATCATCCCATGATTAAATTGATTTGATTTAATTTAATTTAATTTAATTTGATTTGATTTAATTTAATTTAATTTAATTTAATTTAATCTAATCTAATCTAATCTAATCTAATCTAGTCTAGTCTAGTCTAGTCTAGTCTAGTCTCGTCTCGTCTCGTCTCGTCTCGTTTCGTTTATTGTCCACATAAATGGAAATACTTTTTTTCACATGGTCACAAGGTATATAATGTACATAAAGCATAAGTCAATTGAATAAATTCAAAATTACACTTTACTCATTAATCACTGAGTAAGTCATATTAGTAATTTAAATTTAATCTTTATCAAATCAACACTGAATTGAAAAACAATAAACCATACTTTTAAATTTGAACTATATGATCACATGATCTCATTAATGACTGTATATTTAATGTCAATATTCATATATAAATAATATTAATCACTTTGAAATCTTTTAAACTTTAGAAAGCTATTTCTTTTTTTCTTTTTTTCATGAAATGATGTAAGACAGTAAAGAAGAGGCACTTGGACAAATAGGACAAATAGGACAAAATTTACTAAAATGTCTTCATGATGTCAGTATGTGAAGCAACATGATGCATGGAGAGGCATTGAATGACTTGTGTATTCATTGATTTTGATATTAAAAAAAAGTATATAAAGTCTCGGTCACAAATGCCATTACGAAATGCTACGAACGCCCTACAAACGATTTTCAGACAATGGAAAAACAGGGAGATTCGTACAAACCTTTGTGACCGTAGCTTTAAAAACACTTGTATCCAAAATAATTCAACCATTGTGTTTTGTCATTCCTAGATCAAATACCATACGAGCGACGACTTCAGGAGGGAGTACCCCAACTATTACGACGGCGGCGGAGAGATCGAGATCCTTGCCTCAGAGCAGCGTGTCTCCTTGAGTGGCCAGCTCTTCAAGCCTAACATGGAGTATGAATTCAACATCACGGCCAGGACGGAGGCCATCAGGGGACCACCAGCTAGTATCCTCGTCAGGACAAGAATACAAGGTGCGTGGAATATCTGTTTCTTTATCGTAGAGTTGATCTTGTGCAAACTGCGCTTTTGTTAAAGGGGGTGTAGCATGGCAAATACTGGTTACCGCCATCTACAACTTCTTTTGGACAACTGCACATAAACGAATGGACTTGATTTACGGTGGCTTTCGCTGGCTTTCGCGAAACAGACCAAAGTTCTCCTCACGATTCGGTTTCATGTATGTTTTAGCTTTTGAATACTGCGGTCGCGTCATCCGTACTTGTATTATACCCGATTGGCCCCTTGCCAAGCCACGGGAAAGACACGTAGTCTTGTCATGCTACACCCCCATTAACTAATTACATTTCTTTGATGTGAATTAATAATGTTAGGAGTGAGCATTTATACCTTCTCAAAGAGGAAACTAGTGTTTGGGACTGAATTTTTAAATTCTCTTTGACGTAATATATTGTGTTGTGTCTTAACAAGCAAAAATATAGTTATTGTTGTTGTATAATCATATAAATCTGATAATTGAACATTCACAATTTGAAAATGATTTCTGAATTCAAGTTTACTTCATTTTGTTGTTGTTGGTGCGTAGGTGATATTGTAATCTATTTGATCGCACACATTTAAAACAGTTTAGAAGATGATAGATTCCGTGTGGCAGGATTTGAAGTTCAGAAATTATATTTACTATATTTGATTATGATTTGATTGTAGCCCTGGAGCATATCCCAAAACCTACCATACAGAACAGTACTATGAATGGACAGAGTATCAAGATAGCGCTGCCCACGATTACTCAGAATGCAGCCCTCTTGGAGTAAGTATCCAACTCTCTCATTCTTTTCAATTGTGTTTGTTTCCTTCCACAATTAGTACCTGCTGGAGAGGCTTATGACTTGACTATCAACCCAATATTACTATTACTACTATCAGGAGACCATTACTATAATTCTGAAATAATTGCATCTAGGTTATTTTTTACAATTTTGGTACTTTCAACGACTTCTGAAATTACAATTCAATGAGACTCCCAAAGGCAGTTTTACATTGCATTAACCTGCTCACACACACCCTTGATATATTTTGTTGATAAGTGTGTGTATTTAATTGTTACTTCTCTCCATTGTTGCAGCTACCTGTACGTCATCGTCATCGCGCTTAGAAACAAAAACGGCGAGCCCGTGGTCCTGACCATCAGCCCCAACGACATCAAGACGGAAGACCTGGAGGTCCAGTCCCGCGGCAGGAGGAGTGCACACCACCCCCGCAGCCGCAGGGCCGCCACGGGCCAAGACACGGAACCGTACATCGCAGCCAAGCTGAACGAGGAGGAGATGCCAGCGTTGTTTGTGATTGGGGACGGCAGCGAGGTGAACGGGTATAGGAATAAACCTCTCAAAGAGGGCGAATACTACACCCTATTCACCAGAGCAGTCATTCTCAGTGAGAATGGGGTAAGTGCTTGCAAATATCAACCACAAATTACATCTTTCCTTTGCTTCTTTACAATTCCACTTCAATGAGTCTTTTCTCCATTCTTTGGACCCATAGAGGTTATCCTTTTTTATGCATTTTATAAAGTTATGTTGGTTATGCAGAGCTGCCAACTAGTACGGATTTCCCGTAATTGGTACGGAAATTAACGTCCATTACGGCAGTACGGAATGTTGTCTAAAAATTACGGATTACAAAAAAAAAAAAAAAAAAAAATGTTTTTTTTGTTTTTTTTTGTTTGCGCATAGGGATCTATCGTAGCAAGTGCTGTGCAGTATGGTGGCCATCCAACACTCGCTGCATGAGAAAGATGGAAAAGTATCAAGTATTCTCTTAATAGAAGCCAATTTTTCATTGAAAACTTATGTGTTGTGATGAACTGAAAATCAATATTTAGCAACTTTGTGGGAATAAAATAACAAAAAATTTCAGATATTATCATACGCGCATGCATCCGCTTACCATTCTTTTTAGATTCATGGCGCCGCATAGGAAATTACTGATTTATTCCCCAAATTACTGATTTTGAGCCTTATGATTACTGATTTTCTGTTCTGGAGGTTGGCAGCTCTGGTTATGTTGATCCTTCGGTCTTGTCACCAGTTATCCACTTTCAGAACTCCACTAAAGACTTACCTATTTTAGATTGCATACAATTAGTCACTGCTTTTTTGTCTTTCCCAGTTAGAATCATGAACAGACATTTTTTGTCATTTTTTCTCATCGGCGCCTTTGATTAGGCAACTAGATATTGTCGCTTTATAAATTCCTGGATTGGATATTTGATTGGATTAGATTTTTGTTAAAAAATTAAAAGCTAGATGCGATATCATGAAGTGTTCCAGAAGAAATGTCCTGAGTAGAGGAGGACATTGATGAAATCCAGTACCTCATGATGATATCCTTTCTCTTACCATCTAACAGACCAAGCTTGAGACATCCAGTCCGTTTGCTGCTCCCATCAAAGCCGAGCAGCCCGTCGCTGGTCCTCAGGTCACACCCAAATCAGACAACCTCATGATCATCATTGCTGCAGCCGTCGGTGGCGTGGTCATCCTCCTCCTCGTTGTCCTTATCATCTTCTTTGTTCTCAGGTGAGAAGTGGGCTATCATGGGTCGGGAGATAGGGGCTTCATTCATGATTGATGATTTAACTACGGTTTAACTAGGGTTAAACTAAGGTTATGCTGGGCAACAATTAATCTGCAGTCTAACACTATTCAAAATCGTAATTTAAACCCTAGACAATGTAATGTCATCATGGTTTGGGAGAAAGGGCTTCATTCACGATTGATGGTTTAACTAGGGTTTAACTAGGGTTATGCTGGGCAGCAATTGATCTGCAGTCTAACACTAATCAAAATCGTAACTTAAACCCTAGACAATGTAATGTCATCATGGTTTGGGAGAAAGGGCTCATTCACGATTGATGATTTAACTAGGGTTTAACTAGGGTTAAACTAAGGTTATGCTGGGCAGCAATTGATCTGCAGTCTAACACTAATCAAAATCGTAATTTAAACCCTAGACAATGTAATGTCATCATGGTTTGGGAGAAAGGGCTTCATTCACGATTGATGGTTTAACTAGGGTTTAACTAGGGTTAAACTAAGGTTATGCTGGGCAGCAATTGATCTGCAGTCTAACACTAATCAAAATCGTAACTTAAACCCTAGACAATGTAATGTCATCATGGTTTGGGAGAAAGGGCTCATTCACGATTGATGATTTAACTACGGTTTAACTAGGGTTAAACTAAGGTTATGCTGGGCAACAATTGATCTATAGTCTAACACTAATCAAAATTTTAATTTAAACCCTAGGCAATGTAATGTCATCATGGTTTGGGAGAAAGGGCTTCATTCACGATTGATGGTCTAACTAGGGTTGTACGACACGATACATGCTGGGAAATAATCAATCTGCAGTCTAACACTAATCGGAATCCTAATCTAAACCCTGGACAGTGTAATGTTCCTAAACCCAAACCTAATCTAAAGTCCAACACTAACCCTAAATCTGTTAAAGTGACTCAGTAACAGTGCCTCAGATTCTGAAACAAAATCCTAAATTTAGCTCATGCTGCAATCATAGTTATAAACCTTTAGGTCAGTCAGGAATCTCATTATTATCAAGATATTTATGATTGGAAATCGAAATTTCATTTTTCGTTTTCCTAACATTGTTTATAACACTACTAATTGGGGAAAATGAGTATGGTAAAACCGGTCACTCAAATATTTTTACTTTTTAGAGGCACTTCATGATCATTTTGAAGTGCAATTTTTTAGGTCTTCAATATTACACCATATCACAAACACTGATAACACGTAGGGCCATGTACATGTATTTGTATGTATGGTGCTATTAACATTTTATGAATATCTTGATCCATTATTAACATTGCTACCTTTACCGATTCCCTCTCCCTCTCCCAACCTCCATCCTTTGAATGCTGCCTTCCTGCCTGGTGTATCCTCCCCTCTCATCTCCAACACCCATAGGAGGTAAATATAGACCACTAACAAAGATATTAGAACAGTCTTACTAAAATATATATATATATATACATGTTCATGCTTAGATAGTTACAAAATACGAATTTCAGAAAGTTTTTTGTGCTTCAAAGGGAGACGCGGCGAAAGAGAAAAAATGAAGGGAAAAAAAAAAGATAATTTTGAATAGTAATATTCATGAGGATTTAAGATAAATGATGAGCAGGGTAGATTAACTATATTATATTGTGAAGAGGCTGTAATTGAAGAAATTGAGAAAAGTCATGAGGATAAAATGTCTCTGTAGGAATTAGTTTAAATGTGACTCCCCTCAGAATTACATATTTTTTCTCCTGAATATTTTGCTTTGCTTGATAACCTGTAGCTAGCAATCATTTTGTCTTTAATCAGTTTGTTTTTAATCATAGAATACTCTATGTGCATACCTGCCAACCACTCCGATTTAGGCGGAGTTACTCCGCTTTTTTCATACCCACTCCGAATTCCGATTGCATGCCTCAAAACTCCGATTTTTTGTAATTTTAAAATATTTTTAAAACAAACGACTGTTGCATAAAAGACTAAAGCATAACACAGCACTGATAACCAGATCACGCCTTACGGGGAAACGATAAACAAAAGTACTTTATATAGCGAATGCCACCTTATCACATAGCCTCCGCACACAGCGCTGCATGTCGCACGCATTCACTCATAGGTTCACTGAATTTGACTACACTGGATAGACACTTTCGCGCACATGGTTCGTCCGCCGCCATCTTGTTTAATTCCAAAACAACACGGCCGCTACGTATGCTACGTGCGTTCGTGCCTTTTGAGGGGAGCATGGGGGTAGATGATCGTGCGCATGGCGCCCGCAATATAGTAGCGAAGACTTTGGTGATTCAGCGGGCGCATTGCAAGTGCAGTGCGGTATACGGTGTGTTGTTGTTCATGAACGCCGGGCCTAGCGGCCTGGGCTGGTGTGTCTGTGGTACTGGTGAGTGTACGTGTGCGTGTGTAGAATACGAGCTCTGCCATTTGACTGTGGATTCCAATTTGCCATTTGACGCTTGAACGAGGTGTTTTCTTCCTGAATATTATCATGGATTCACTCAAGAGCGAGTACCCGAGAAGGAGATCCTTTGACTGGAAACAGATTTTTAAAAACGTTTTTATGCACATCTTTATTTTGGACTTGAATATGGTAGGTTCGAAATGCAGTAAGAGTGATTGGGTGTTCGTGTACGTTTTGCGCGAAAATTATGCTGCGGTGTCTTGCGTTACGGAAAGACCCCCATTTGTTACGGACAAATATGGTAAATGTTACTGACAGCCATCCTATAGGGTTGGCATCTCTGCCCCCCCCCCAATCTACGGGCTACTACCCCAATACTTCGGTGGTTCGCGACCTCGTAGTCCATCCAGAAAAATTTACTGCTAATTTCTCTTGTCTCAGGTTGGCAGGTATGCATGTGTAATGCATGTGATATATTTGGGGCCTGTCACCACGAAATGAGTCCAGTGTCGCAAAAATTTTATTCCTGTTTTTAAGTATTATATGAATCTACATTAAGTAAGCTTTAAATTGAGGGGTCACACATTAAAATTGATAAATTATATCCAGAAATATGAACAAAAACCTAATTGGACTTTATAACAATGGGATTACCTAGTTTTGAGATAATTAGGTGTAAAGTTAATGATGCGTAACATATTATAGTCTGGTCAACAACAACATAGCAACAACACACTTCCCATCATTCAATTTCAATGAAACTTTCAACAAACAAAGAAATAATAAGTAGATTTTTGGAAAAATCTTAAATGTGGTAGGTGGGTCAAATTTCAGTACATACACACTATACATCGCTATTACTACGATTGAGCTAATGCGACACTGGACTCATTTCGTGGTGACTGGCCCCATTTAATGAATAATCACACCTTATGTAGATGAAATGTGACTGATGAGGGAGAAATTTGTTTGATTGGAGTTTTTTAAAAAAAATTTGTAGACGACGGGATCCCCGACCTCCGAGTGCAAACAAGAGAAAGGAGAACACAGAGAGCAACCTGGCAGACCCTGTAGAGATGAGGAGACTCAACTACCAGACTCCAGGTACGTTTCTAGCAATTTCATCATCATCATCATCTTTATTGGCGTCATTGTCATCATCATCACCATCATCATCACCATCATCACCATCATCATTATCATCATCATCACCATCAGCATCATTATTATCATCATCATCAGCATCATCATCACCATCATCACCATCAGCATCATCATCATCATCATTACCACCATCATCATCAGCATCATCACCATCATCATCATCATCATTACCACCATCATCATCACCATCATCACTATTGAATGACGCAGTGGATGTCCTGTCTTTCAACCGGATTATTGTGTATGTGGAGGTCAGATGGGATGAGAGAACAATAATGAAACTTCGTTCAAAGGTTGACTCCGGTGCGGAGGGCAACACGCTTCCTCTCCGAATGTTTCGTGGGATGTTTCCTGGCCATCTCACTAAAGATGGTGTTCCTCACCCTCAATCAGTGCATAATTCAAGTGCACGGTTGTTCGCTTACAACGAAACACCAGTGATGCACTTCGGTTCGGTGAGGCTCCCCTGTCGTTTCAACAACTCAACTTGGCTTTATGCCACGTTCTACATCGTGGAATCCAGGGGTCCAGCGATCATCGGCTGTGACACAGGGTTGGAACTGAAACTGCTTACTCTACACACTCGCATCAACGAGATCAAGCATTCAGCACAGATAAGCTCTACTGATGACCTAGTAAGGCAGTATCCAGACCAGTTTGACAAAATTGGCAACTTCCCAGGAGAATATCATATTGTTCTTGATCCAGACGTTCAGCCTGTTGTCCATGCTCCTAGACGGTGCCCAATCCACCTACGAGATGAACTGAAGCGTGAGTTTGATGACATGGAAGGTAATGGCGTGATCACTAAAGTCATTGAGCCTTCAGCATGGGTCAGCAGCATCGCTGTTTCAAGGAAGTCGAATGGCAAACTACGGGTCTGCTTGGATCCCAAGGATCTCAACCGAGCTATTCGACGTTGCCATTATCGCACTATCACGACAGATGAGGTGATACACAAGCTATCGGGTGCTCGACACTTCAGCAAACTCGATGCCAAGAACGGTTATTGGTCTATCAAGCTCGACCATGACAGTTCACTTCTAACTACCTTCAACAGTCCCTTTGGACGGTACAGATATCTCAGGATGCCTTTCGGTCTAGCAATGTCTCAGGATGTGTTCCAGCAGCGAATGGACGAAATCCTCGAAGGTTGCCCCGGCACAATAGGGATAGCTGACGATATTGTTTTGTTCGGCAAGAGTGAAGCAGAGCACGATCAGAATCTGAACCACCTCATGTCCAAAGCTGTGAAGTACGGTCTGCAGTTCAACAGTGGCAAGTGCAGCATAAAGGTCAACCAGATTTCCTTCTTGGGTATGATCGTCCATCCGGATCCTCACAAGGTCGAGGCAATCAAGTCAATGTCTCCACCTGAGAACAAGAGCCAGCTTCGTGAGTTCCTTGGTATGATAACCTACCTTAGCAGACCTGCCAACCAGTACGATTTAGTCGTATTTAGTACGATTTTTAGAAGCAAATACGACAGTACGATTTTCCTTAATAAAATACGATTTTCAACAACAAAAACAAAAAACGATTTTTTTTTTTTTTTTTTTTTTTTTTTTTTTAAATTAATATTTTGTATGTGCATCCGCCATTTTCAATGGCAAAATGTCCATTCTGTCCTGTAAAGTATCCTACAAGCATCTCACATCGGCAATTTGGGGATGTTTATTGGTTCATCGAACACACCAGTCGTGACGAAATAATGCATATTCAACCAATGATCAATAAAAAAAATTCTTCCTGTAGGTAAAAACTGTAAGAGGCAGCGATCCGCGTAACAATCCGTGTTTATTTTCAAGAATACAACTTTTGTCAGTAAAATACAACTTTTGACACTAAAGAATACAGTTTTTGAACTCCAGAGGTTGGCAGGTCTGCCTTAGCCCATTCATACCAAATCTTTCAGCCCAGACTGCAAGCCTACGTGGTCTTTTGAAGCAGGACGCTGAATTCCAATGGACTCCAACGCACCAGACTGCCTTCAATGATTTACGTGACAAGGTATGTCACGATGCAACTCGGGCGTATTTCGATGTTAACAAGCCTACGGTACTGCAGGTAGATGCTTCTCTGCAAGGCTTGGGAGCGACTCTACTGCAGGATGGAAAGGGTATCGCCTTTGCATCAAAGGCCCTCAGTGATGCAGAGACGAGGTACGCCAACATAGAGCGAGAGCTGCTTGCAGTGGTCTTCGGCTGTGAACGATTCCACATCTTCCTGTACGGGAAAAGTTTCATAGTTGAGACAGACCACAAGCCCCTGGAGATGATCCAGCATAAGCACCTGGCAGCAGCTCCACCTAGACTCCAGCGTATGCTCCTTCGTCTACAGCCATACAAGCTGACAATTGTCTACAAGCCTGGTAAGGATGTACCAGTAGCTGACTGCCTATCCAGACGTCCTCTTGGTCCTCCAGAACACATCCACCTTGACCTGCAAATCAACTTTGTACAGTTTGCTCCAGACCGTTTGAGTCAGTTGAAGGAGGAAACAGCCAAGAATGCAGAGTTTGCAGCACTACAGAAGGTGATTGTGAAAGGGTGGCCAGAGAAGAGACGTGAGGTACCACGGCAGCTGCAGAGATACTGGGCCTTTCGAGATCAACTTGCAGTTGAGGATGGACTGATCCTGAATGGTGAACGAATCCTTATTCCACACTCCATGAGGGAGTACATACTGAGCAAGCTTCACGAAGGTCATCAAGGTATCGAGAAGACACGACTTCGGGCTAAGGCTTCTGTGTACTGGGAATCAATCAATGACGATATCGAGGTCCTGGTGAAAGGCTGCTCAGTCTGCCAAGAGTACAAGCCCTCGCAGCCCCATGAGACTCTTCTCCAGCACGAGATACCTACACGTTCCTGGCAAGTTTTAGGTACAGACTTATTTCACTTTGAAGGGAACAATTATCTCATCATTGCAGATTACTTCTCAAAGTTCCCTTTCATCCGGAAAATGCCTCAAGAGTGTACCAGTGCTGCAGTAGTCAATGCGACCCGTCAGGTGTTCGCAGAACAAGGAGTTCCAGAAAGAATCGTTAGCGACAACGGAAGACATTTTGACTCCTCAACATACAGAGACTTTGCTACACAGTGGGGATTTAGCCATGTTACATCCTCTCCCCACTACCCCAGGTCAAATGGCTTCATTGAGCGAATGATTCAAACTGTCAAGAATACGCTCAAGAAAGCTAAAGCGAGTGGTATCGACCCCAACATGGCTCTACTATGTATCCGTGCCACTCCCATTGACAGCCGCATACCAAGCCCAGCTGAGCTTCTTTACGGGAGGAAGATGAAGGACAACTTACCAACTCGAATCCGCAACAACTCCCCAGGTCGTGATGATGTTAACCATCGCATGCAGCTTCGACAGCAGAGCCAGAAGTACCATCACGACAAATCAGCCCATGACCTAGCACCACTCTCACCTGGACAGCTTGTGAGAGTCCAAGACCAGACATCACGTCACTGGATAACAGCTACTGTTCGTGAGCAATGCCATGAGCCTAGGTCATACCTCGTCGAGACGCCTAATGGAAGGGTGCTACGCAGAAACCGGCAACACCTCGCTGATATTGAGCCCAGGCGTATCCATCATGATGAGGAGGTAACCAAGACACCCGATCCTCATACACGCGAAGAGATGACGCTTGATCCAACGCCCGACATCGGAGGTTCTCCTGTCCCAACCCCTGCCCCAACCCTTGTCCCAAGCCCCAACCACCAGCAGACCACCCGCAGTGGCCGGGTAATCAAGAAGCCAGAGAAATTGACTTATTGATAGGACTTCATCTTTGGATATTTCAAGTTTGGACATTATGGACTCAGTTTATTATTCTGTAGGGGGGATGTAATATGTGATCTTATGCATTGACCCAATGCTACATGCTATACACACATACACACAGTTAATGTACACTGTGGTGTATGGGCTCTTCTATACACAATATAACCAGGCATGCTGGATTGCAACCTAATTTATAACAATAAATCAATGTACCTACCTATTTATGCTAGTCGTTCTCGACTACAAGCCATCACGAGAATTTTAAACCCAAAAAGTCACTAGGTGTGTAACCCCCCGTCTTCCCATTGTCCTGCCCAACTCTATAGAATACTTCCTCTGTTTTCCTCGCAACCATCGAGTTAACAGCTGAGTAGTTTCTCTCCGTGAAAAAAGACTGTTTTTACCTTCTTTTTCATATTTAAGCTGTTTTTCTTTGATTATTCTTGTTCCTTTTTCAATTGTGATTGATTTGGACTTGCCTTGAAGTCACTTATTTTGCATTTTGGTCGGTTTTGAGACCCTTTTTGAAAGGTGTTCTGTTCCGTTTTTGTTTTCACCGCACGTTGAATTTGTTTCCTCGTGCGCTGTGTGTTTTGTGTGCCTTTCGTTCTGGTGCATGTTTCTCTGTTTGCTTGCTTGACTTTAACGTGCATATTTTTTGTGCCGTGTTTTGTTTTTGCATTGCTATATTTTGCCGTATTTTTACGGGTTTTATTGGTGTGTACCCTTTGTTTTTGTTTTTTGTAAGTTGTTTTTATTTTTCAGAAATCCGATCTGCTATTATGAGTTCGTCGGAGGACGATGGGCAGAGGTCCTGGCGGTCCACGGCGACTCCCCCGGTGCCTTCGGTTTCGATTTCACGTCCACCCGAGGTGGCTCGTGTTGTTGCACGCCCCGAGGGGGTCGGGTTTCGGCCTGGCTTTCTCGCGGGCCGTGTACGGGAGAAGGCAACTCAGTCACCCGCCAGGGCGACTGCAGGTATGTATAGCGGTCGGTCAAGTGGAACGAGATCGGGGGCCCTTGTGTCTAGCAGGCTAGACTTTGAACAAGACCCACCGGCTGTTGTTGGCGGTATGTCCGCACAAACCTCAGCTTTGTCTCAATCGTCACTGATATCTCACGGTATGACCGTCGAGTCAGCGGCGTTTCAGGGCTCAATGCCCCCCGCTTCTAGCGGGGTGGTTGCGAGCGCTGTTTGTTCCACATCGAATGTCGGTTCAGGCTCTATTCCGGGGGTGCCGCCCCTATTCGAACATCCGGTAATCGACGTGTTGGCCCCGGCATCTGACATAGATGTCTCGGTGAGCCGACACTCTCCCCGCTCTCGCAAGCGGGGAGCAGCTTCTACTGCGGTGCAGTCAAAGAAGTCGAAGAAGAAAGGCACGTCTGTGACTAAGAAAAAGTCTAAGAGGCGTGCTGTTTCTTCCCCGTCTGATGCGGGGCTTTTGACTTTGTTCAAAGCCTTCGCTCAGCAGCAGGGCTGGGCGATTCCTTCGGGGGCATCGGCACCTGTTAGCGATCAGGCTGTGTTGGGAGTTACTCCGTCGGGGGTTACTCCCCCGTTAGCGTTACCTGCTCTGGCGGTAACCGCTCCCGTAGTTGTCAATCAACCGTCTGGGTGTGATTTTCAGCAGACTCGGGTTCTTCCCCCAGCGGCACGCGGTGCTCCACCTGGGGAAGAAACTGTGTTGGATCCATGGTCTTACCCGGTCGGTCCCCCGTCCGGGGCTGAGTCTGTGTCTCAGGTCTCTATCTCTTCGGAGGTGTCGACCGTAACGGGTTTGGCCGAATCTCAGTCTCACTCCCAGCTGGGTGTTGAGGCTAAGGCATTGTTGGAGAAATACCTCCCCGAGGTTTATTCTCCTGTCCCGGTGGTGGGGGCTCCGTCCTCATTGCTGTTTAAACAGCAGTCCTCGGGCGTGGGTATTCCCCTTACCGAAGATTTCCAGGGTGAATACGATCGTATTGGTTCATCGCCTAGAACAAAGAGACCCCTCGTGCGCGGGAAAGAGTTTCGCTTCAATGATGAAGTCGGCTCTAGTTTCTTTACGGCTAAGAAGTTTTCCCCCGAGATTTTGGGGGTTGGTCAGCGCCTTCGGGCGTCCAACCCTCTTACTTCTAAGCCTTTTAAGAATACGGACCGCTACCTGTCGTGTCTATCCGAGGGGGTTCGGACTAGTATGCGCCTGTGTGCCTATCAAGGTTCTCTTCTCAGCTTGAGGGCTAGAGCTGCGGAGCTTGAGGTGTCGGAAGCTGATCTTTTGATCATAGATGACATTTTACTCTCACTAGCTGGACTTCAATGGTCGCAGTTATCGGAGTCGGCGGTCACATTGACTTACCGGCGTCGGGAGCTGGCGCTTTCCGCTTTGGGGGTTCGTGATGCTGACGTTCCATCAGTCCTCCGGGACGTCCCCTCGCGCGGTCCTTTTCTTTTTGGCGGGCAGTTTGCCCAGGTTTTCCAGAAAGAGATCGATAGCCGCAAGCAGGTGGCTGATTTGGCTGAGGGTTTTCGGCGTCCTCAGAAGCCAGCTTCACGCTTTGGCCGTGGTTTGGTTGTGCCTCGGGGTCAGGGTCAACAGCGCCGGGTGACGGTGTCTGTTCCTCCTCCTACCTCCTCTCAGCCTCCCCGGCGGGGTGGCAGCGGTGGTAGGGGTGGTGGACATTCCAACAGGGGCCAGTGTGGTGTCCCTCGTGGTCGTACGTTCACTGCCGCAACTTCGCGGCGTCTTTGAAGTTTTTCCCCGAGCGCTCAGTCCTCAGATCAGCGTCGGGGGGCGTCTGCAATTCTTTCTCACAGCTTGGCAAGCTGTCACAAGAGACGCACTCGTGCTCTCTATTGTGCGAGAAGGTTATTGCATCGATCTTTGCGCCGCACTTCCAGGCGGCGCATTAAGATGTCGTCAGTCCCCCATGGCCGCCCCGGCTCTTCAGCATGCCGCCACGGAGATCAAATCTCTGTTGGAAAAAGGGGCGATCGAGAGAGTGGAAGATCATTCTCGATTATGCCTGTCGCCGATCTTTGTTATCCCCAAGCGCTCGGGGAAGCTTCGAATGATTCTGAATATGAAGCGGATAAATCTCTTTTTTCCGCCGGTTCATTTTCGAATGGAAACTTTGGCCTTAATCCTCCCTTTAGTGAGGGTAAAGGATTATGCAGTGTCCTTGGACCTCAAGGACGCTTATCTGCATGTTCCTATTCATCCGAGGTCCAGGGACCTTTTGGGGTTTTCGTTTCAGGGCCGGGCCTATCGGTTCCGGTCCCTTCCTTTCGGCCTTCGACCAGCCCCCCGTGTGTTTACTCGGGTGGTCGCGGCTCTAGCGGCCTATCTCAGGGGTCGCGGTCTTCGTCTGTTCTGTTATCTGGACGACTGGATCCTTCTGGCGGAGTCCGAATCTCTTCTCTTGGATCATCTCTACATGTTGGTACAGACGACCAGAGAGCTCGGTTTCCTGATAAATTGGGAGAAGTCCAATCTATCTCCTTCCCGCGTCCCTTCCTTTTTGGGAGCGGTGCTAGATATCCCGTGTCAACTGGCCCGGCCCAGCCGGGACAGGATTTTGACCGTGTCTTCGGCGGCTCGTCGGCTTCTTTTGCTCAGACGGGTCAGGGCCAGACAATGGCTCCAGTTTCTGGGCTATTTGGCCAGTCTGGTGGATTTGGTGGTGGACTGTCGTCTGCTCATGAGACCTTTCCAGGTCCACCTTCTCAAGTTCTACCGTCCGGGCAGAGATTCTCTGTCGACCTGGATCCCGTTGCCGGATCACATCAGGTCTCTCTTACCTCGTTGGACAGACGTGGTCTTTTTGGCTCGAGGCAGGCCTTTCCGGGTTCCCCTGCCGTCAATTTCGGTATCGACGGATGCCTCTCTGTTGGGCTGGGGAGGCCACTGCAACGGAGGTACGGTGTCGGGGGATTGGTCACATCTGCGGGTGTTGCCTCACATCAACGTGCTGGAGTTTTTGGCAGTGATCTATGTTCTACATCACTTTGCCATCCGGTTTGTTCGTCAGTCGGTTTTGATTTTGACGGACAATGTAACTGTGGCGGCGTACATAAACCGGCAGGGCGGCACCCGGTCTGCTCCTCTGGACCGGTTGGCCGCGCAACTATGGAGTTGGTGTCGTCAGTTGGACATTACACCGATAGCTTCTTTCATTCCCGGTCGGGAGAATCTGATTGCAGACTTCCTTTCTCGAGGTTGGTGTCTGCCATCGGAGTGGACGCTCCATCCGGCAGTTTTCCAGACGCTCCTTTCGACCTGGGGTCGGTTGGACGTCGACCTGTTTGCCTCGGCGTTGTCTCATCGGCTCCCGAGGTATTGCTCCCGAGTTCAGGACCCGGGGGCGTGGGTGTTGGATGCGTTCTCCCTCAATTGGGGGACCTTTCGGGGATACGCTTTTCCTCCGTTTCCCTTGATCCCTCGGGTGTTGTTGAAGGTCAGGGAGGATCGAGCACTGGTGATTTTGGTGGCCCCCAACTGGCCCAGGCGTCCTTGGTTCCCGGAGTTGTTGAGTCTGCTCGTAGCTCCTCCGTGGTCACTTCCGCTGCGAGCGGATTTAGTGACACAACCCCTGTCGGGGATTCTTCACCACAATCCGGCGTCCTTGCACTTGACTGCTTGGCCTCTGTCCGGGAGACTGCAAGGCAGTCGGGACTTTCTGAGAGAGCCGCTGATTTTGTAGCTGGTAGTCGTAGGGACTCTACGCAGGTGGTTTATAATTCGCGTTTGTCTTCTTCGAATGGTGTCAGGAGAGAGACGAGTCCCCTAAGTCTGCTTCGCTTGGTTCTATTGCTGATTTCCTCATACACTTGTTTGACAAGGGTAGAGCTTTGTCTACAATCAGAGGTTATCGGTCTGCCATTGGGGCTATCCACACTGGTTTTTCTGATGGGTCGGGAGTGTCTTCTTCTCCCCATTTGTGTGGTCTTCTCAGGTCCTTTTTCTTGAAGCGACCTCCAGTGTCTCAGCTGGTCCCTTCCTGGAGTTTACCTATGGTTCTTGAGGCTCTTGGTAAGCCTCCGTTTGAGCCGATGGGGAGTTCTTCCCTTCACCATCTTACCGTGAAGACAGTCTTTTTGATGGCCATCGCTTCTGGTCAGAGACGTAGTACTTTACATGCTCTTTGCCTTACTCCTGGCCATATTCGTTGGGAGGCAAGGGGTGGCGTTCGTCTTATTCCTAAGGCCTCCTTCATCGCCAAGAACCAGACGGCTTCTTCGGGGCCGGTTGAGGTTTTTCTTTGTCCTCTGTCTGATCATTCTTCCATACGTGAGGATAAGGTTTGGTGTCCGGTTCGGGCACTTAAGTGGTACGTTGAGAAGACCAAACCTTTTCGTACAGATGACCAATTGTTTTTGATTACCCGGGAGCCTTTTTCTCCGGCTTCCCGGGTCTCTGTGTCTCGTTGGATTGTGGAAGCTATTCGGGCTGCGGGCCCTGAAGCTTTGTCGGCCGGTTGTAGGCCTCGTGCCCACGATACTCGTAGCATTAGTACCTCCTGGGCTCTTTTCCAGGGCGTGGGGCTGGAAGATATTCTTCGGGCTGCCTATTGGCGCTCCCGTAATTCGTTTATATCTTGCTACCTTAAGGATGTCCCTGCGGGTGAGGTTTCTTTTGCTTCTGCGCCGCTTAAGGCGGCTGCGTCTTCCCTCTAGATTGTCTCTTTGGAACATGCCTCCCTTGGTTCCGTCTGTGCTGGTCTAGCATAAATAGGTAGGTACATTGATTTATTGTTATAAATTAGTAAAATCAGTACTGATTTTCTTATTTGTTAAATAAATCTATGTACCTACCTATTGCCCTCCCTCCATCCCCTCTCCTTGCAACATGTTCCGTATTTTCTTTCGGGGTTGCTCGGTTTTTAGAGGAAGTATTCTATAGAGTTGGGCAGGACAATGGGAAGACGGGGGGTTACACACCTAGTGACTTTTTGGGTTTAAAATTCTCGTGATGGCTTGTAGTCGAGAACGACTAGCATAAATAGGTAGGTACATAGATTTATTTAACAAATAAGAAAATCAGTACTGATTTTACTAACTCTGATGTTTCTCTATGTGTCTTCATTTGAGTACTAACCATACAGCTAAACAACCCCACATTATAACCATCATCATCATCACCATCACCATCATCATTATCATCACCATATAAATCATCATCATCATCAACATTTTCATCACCATCATCACCTTCAAAATTATCACAATTATCATAGTCATTTAAGTCATTATTCAAAACATCATTATCATTGTCATCATGAAAATCATCATAATTGTCATCATCACCACCATCACCACCACTATGTTCATTATACTCGTCTTCATTGTCATCACCATCATCGTCATTATCAGCATCATCAACATCGTTATCATTGTCATTTTCATCATCATTGTTATACACACCATCATCATCACCCATGCATCATCATCTTAATTATTATCAAGATTCCAATGGCATTCTTCTATCTTGAATTTTTGTATTGATTACGTTATGCGCTCAGTTGCGTACAAACGAGTCAGATGACAGAAACGTAGTCTTATACAGTAGGCTTGCGGGTGCACCATGAGAGAGAGAGAGAGAGAGAGTATTGAGGAGTCCTGAAAAAGGACTCTTGGTAATCTTTCTTGAGGGTGTGTAGTCCTGAAAAGTCCTTTTCAGGACTACACACCCTCAAGAAAGATTACAGAGAGTCCTTTTTCAGGACTCCTCAATCCTCTCTCTCACATGGTGCACCTGCAAGCCTACTGTATATCTACATCACCATGCAAGTCAACACTTACAAGCAGCATCTAACGTAGTCTTATTACCAATGTTCTTTCTCTTTGTATCTCAAACAGCAATGATGTCCCATCCTCCCATCCCAGTCTCCCAGTTCCAAGAACACATTGAGAGGTTAAAGGACAACGATGCCATGCTTTTCTCACAAGAATATGAGGTAAGTGATAATCTGGATTTATAGAGCTCTTAAAGCCCCCACTGTCCTACTTATAGCTACTTGCTCCCTCTATATAGAAAACTTCCCCAATCAGTGCCTGTTGGTCCCCCATGATCCTCTTTTTCTTACGTTAGTTGAGAGCCGAGTTAATGAGATAGCCACCTGTCAGTGACCTCGCTGTGTGGTCTAATCCCTTCTGGCCCAGTAGTATTGACGGTCTTTAATATGAAATACCATCTCTAAGCGCTTTACAGATATCATTAACCCGGTCATCAGATTCATTCATGCATAGTGTATGCCGTCTCCACTCCCTTGGGAGTATTCCTACCATATGTTCACTGTCAGGGCATGAGGCAATTACTGACACCAAGACTTTTGTCATCCTACCAGATCCCCATTTCTCTCCTGGGTAGTGAGTGGCAAATGTAGATTAATGCCTTGCCACAGAAAATTGTATTACTATAGTTCCTTCAGTCTTGATGGATGTACATACAGTATATTAAACGAAGTTTACAGATGTAAATAAGATGTACTCAGTGATGTATGTCTTTAGAATTGTAATAGTAGATCCTTGCCAGGGGCTAATAATCCAGTCCAAGCTTGCCTTGCTCTTGATATTAAAATATTGATATTAAAACATCCACAAATTGGGATTGAAAAAATTATGGAAACATGACTAAATATTTGTCCCATTAATTCCAGTGTGGTACATGTTCATCAACTAGAAAGTTTATAACAATATAAATGATTCCTACCATTGATCATCAAACAAGTCTGTAAAATTTGAGAGAGAGAGAAGTATAGATAGAAGGCAGATTGAATCATTCTATGGTTTTGTTTGATAATCACTCAAGTCTGTAAAATTTGAGAGGGAGAGAGATGTAGATAGAAGGCAGATTGAATCATTCTATTGTTCTGTTTGATAATCACTCAAAAGTCTGTAAAAATTTGGGAGAGAGAAAGAGAAGTAGAGAGAAGGCAGATTTAATAATTCTATGGTTCTGTTTTTTTCTCAATGAATCGAACAGTCTATCGAGCCAGGCCAGCAGTTCACTTGGGACCATTCCAACCTGGAGACGAACAAGCCCAAGAACCGCTACCCCAACGTCATCGTCTACGACCACTCCCGCGTCATCCTCTCCCCCATGGAGGGGTTGCCAGGCAGCGACTACACCAACGCCAACTACTGCGACGGCTACCGCAAGCAGAACGCCTACATCGCCACCCAGGGGCCGCTCCCGGAGACGATGGCAGACTTCTGGAGGATGGTCTGGGAGCAGAGGACCAATACCATTGTCATGATGACCAAGTTGGAGGAGAGAAATAGGGTGGGTTTCCTCTCTTCTTCTTCTTCTTCACAGTAATCTGCCTCCTTCAATACTGAAGATTCTTGCAGATGCCGTATATACTCGGCCTGATTGGGGTGTGCAGGTGGACCACTACACCGGGGTTTCCCCCTACTTATACGAATAGTGCAGTGGGTTCTTTACGTGCAAGGGTGGTGACTCTCCTGCAGACGGGCCCTTCATTTAACGTCCCATCCGAGGGACGGAGTGTTTTTCACTTAACAAAGCTTGCATCTATGAAACAGTCTGTCTCTTTTTTAGTTTATTAAATTTGTTGATGATGAGGTCATTCAATGCCATAGTGGATAGGTCTCTCATATTATTAAGAGATGTATTGCATTATTTTCATGGACTACATCAGTATTTGTTACAAAAGAAGAAGAAAAAAAATCCCTAATGGATGCGTAAGGAGATTTCATGAACAGTAAAAAGTTTACATGCATGTGTTATTCATCGAAGAACAGTCATTTCTTTCAGTTTTATTCAAATTTGCAACTGGAATCATTACACCATATTGGCCACTAATATTGAGATATTAATAGTTCGGAAACACAGTCCTATCAATGGGGCTAAGATAATCAACTCAATTGTTATTGAGAACTAGCTCTGTGTGTATTTCTTCTGTAGTGCCTGTATTCCATGGTTTATTACTTTTTGTAATTTTCAATTTTGTTATTGTCCTTTTTGTTTCAGGTGAAATGTGACCAATACTGGCCGACTAGAGACCAAGAGAAGTATGGTTTTATACAGGTCACTCTATTAAATACTACAGAGCTAGCTACTTATACTGTCAGATCATTTGCCTTGGTGAACCTCAAGGTAAGATCATTGGACCCTCTCTATTTTCTCTCTCGGCCCACTGTCTTCTTTTATATTTTTGTATTTCGCTCCTCTTTTTTTCTTCTTCTTTTTTTCCCTTTAAATTTTCGCTCTTTTCTCCCGCTTTATCTCTTTCTCTTTCCATATCTCTCTAATAATGGTACAGGATAAATGAGTCCTGTTAAAGAAATTAATTTCAGATGCTGATACCTTTAATGGTGACTATTGTTGAGACTTTGTATCTCTGTATAGGCCTAAAATTAGTTTTGTATGTGGATAATCCTACAAGTTGAAACTTCATATTTAGCATTTTTAAAATGTCCATGGGAAGGTGGACATGACACTAAAATTTCAAGTTCATCAAATTGCTAAGAAATTATTCATTATGATTTACACACATGTTGAAGTTACAGAAACAAAAAGAATTACATCAATTGATCAAATATTTTCTGAGATACAGCAACAAACATGGGAAAGATTTTTAGTCATCCAAACTGCTAAAATTTACATATTTAACTAAAATTATATTTTTTTAATGGAAAAATATTGTTAAGACTTCTATTAATTTGATTTATACTTGGGCATATTAGGTCTACTTCAGTCCCTAGGAGGAGGAAATTTCTACACCACCACCCAAAAATGTTTCACCATCACACACAAAATATGCACTTGAGCCAAGTAACGCGAGTTACCAAAAATATGATTATTTTTCATTCTGAAAAAATCAGTAGAGCTAATTTGTTGGCAATCATAATTTTATAAATTCATTACCCCCTAATCCTGTAAGCAAGATGTTTGCTCAAATAAACATTGTTATTATCTTTTAAAATGCCAACAAAAAGTGTAACGCGAGTTACCGTGTAACGCGAGTTACCACAATGTAACGCGAGTTACCAGCTAAAAACCTAAGTTCCCACCAGCACGAGCAGCTCTTGACCTGTACTTGGGCTAAGGTGTGGTGAACATAATGAGATGTAGTGTTATGCAGACCATGATGCACTGTTTAAGCATAAGAGGGCAGCCTAAATGAGATCAATTAATAGCATACTCAAGGTCATACTCAAGGTCAAAGAGCACATGGCACATTCCTGAGTTAAGAGAGGCTTTCACTTTCTATGTAAGTATTTAGCAGTGATTGAAAACCCAAAATTCATCTTCGGAATTAACAGCATCAAGACTAAAGGAGGGTAAGTCTATTTTAATAATCTTTACCTATAATTAAAAAGAAAGAAAAGTTTAAAAGATTTAAACAGAATCTTGAGTTCTGGAAATGATGGAAATTTTGTTTCTCACAGAATGAACATAACTTGAACTGAATGCTCTTCATTCCAAATAAATAACATCTTTTAATTGATTTTTTGAGAATATGTACGAGTAGTAATAGTAACAGTAATAGTAATAGTAGTAGTAGTAGTAGTAGTAGTAGATAACTTGAACTGAATGCTCTTCATTCCAAATAAATAACATCTTTTAATTGATTTTTTGAGAATATGTACGAGTAGTAATCTATATAATAATACTCTAAGGCGTCGAGGGGGGTATCTGGGGGGTGTTTCGGCTCCATTTTACAGCGCCCAAATCTCCCCTCCCGCCCGCCCCCGGTCGCCGCCGGGCGGTCCCGAGGACGGACGACGTTTTAATCTACCCATTTGGCCACGTCCCCGTGCGATTCGCGGTCGACGTCGATAAAGGCGGTTTCGGGGTCCCGGGGAGGACGGGCGGACTGTTGTGACAGTTGCACTTAATTAAGTTATCACCCAAGTCATTTGTTTTTGTATTATTGATGCATGACATGAACACACATATATTTGTAATAGCACTTCCTCAGGCAAGGTGCCTAATATAGCGCCACCTATTGATAACCACTTGATATCAAACACTCAGAAGGCTACAAGAACATGGTTGTGTCGAGGTCTAAGGATCCCCTTTTTGCCAGCGCATCATGGGGATTTCAGTCATAGTTTTGTCATTATGTCAGGCAAAGAGGTTAGTTTTGTTGTATATTGAATCTATTTCTATGAATTGTTGAAACATAAAGTGTAAATTAGTGTGTGTATTTTGTACTTCATACTGAGAGATGTTGATGTTTGTAGTGTAAGACATGCAAGCCCATGCTGGTTTAATATGTACATTTGATTTGATATGAAGAACAATGATGATAGAGAAGATTCTGCTAATAATTTGATGATATATATTATGAGAGTGCTGAAGCACTAAGTAGAAATTCAGAATTTATAGTTGTTTAGTTAATTGTTTAACATGCTATAGTGAAGTCTAGTTTTGATACTTGTAGTGTGAGTTTGTATTTATGTAAAGCCATTTAATGCAGATGGACTAGAATAGAGACTGTGTTATTGCTATATTGATTATGCTATGATGTACTTGTACTTATGATTATTTATCTGTGATTTATCCACAGTTTTCACGGAATTTACTGGAACGACATGATTACTCCAATTAAAGATACAAATTCCCGTAGAAGCCTTTGTTCAGACTTTTGATTTATTTTATCGACCTCGCTGCAGCCACAGTGAAAACTCTTCGGTGTGATGACATCAGATCGAGCAAAGTGGTTCATTCCAAGAAGTGAATCTTCCATCACTAGCTAGAGACCGTCATCATGTCTGAAGGAGAAGAAGCGAGCAAAAGGGATAGAAGGCCCACAGAGAAGGGTATCAAGCACCAAGCGGATGTCGCAGTGAAGTCATGGAAAGTCGCCATTCGACTCTGGAGTAGAATAGCAAATAAGCATCGTGAGCTTATTGTAGAAGACGACATCCAAGCTGAGGTGATTAAAGAATCCCGCAACAAAGTACAGGAAGCTATGGACAAAGCCATAGCTACTCAAGAAGTGCTCGCTGACTTAGCTCCTTCAGCAAGTCTCGAAGATGATGGTGAAGACAGGCTTGATGAGATGGAAGAGGAGCATTCATCCTTGATGAGAGAGACCATGCGAGTCATTCTACAGTTAAGAGGCGGAACTCACTCTTCAAAGTCTGGTTCTCGCTCGCCAAAACCAAGAGTTCGAGACTTGGTCAACGAACAAGCACCCGTCTCTCCCATGGAGCCTGCAGTTCAGAAAGATGATGAAGTTATTCATCAACCAGCAGAAAAGTCCAGCAACGAAGATGTTCTTGCCAACAGTTTACAGGAGCTGCTCTGCTTGAATAGACTACCTCTTCCGGAGCCCGGACATTTCTCAGGCAATCCGCTTGAGTATACATCATGGAAGAGAAGCTACGACGCCTTAATCGAGCATCGAGGAATTCCCATTGAAGAAAGGTTCTACTTTCTTTTAAAGTATCTCAGTGGTGAGCCGAGATCCCTGGTTCAAGGTTATTCCATGATCGGAGATGCTGCAGGATACAACGAGGCAAAGAAGGTATTGGAGCAGAGATATGGAGATCCATTTGTGGTATCCAATGCCTATCGTGATAAGCTAGACTCCTGGCCAAGAGTGGGTTCCAGAGATGCATTTGGTCTAAGGAGACTTGGAGACTTTTTGAAGCAGTGTGACACAGCTTCAAAGTATGTTCATCACTTAAGCCATCTTGATGATGAACGAGAAAACCGGAAGCTACTGATGAAACTCCCAGATTGGTTGGTCGTTAAATGGAGCAGGAAGGTCGTGCATTGGAGGCGAGAGTGGGGGACATTCCCACCCTTTTCTGTTTTCACCGACTTCATTGAAGAAGAAGCTATAGTAGCTTGTGACCCTGTAACATCTCTTCAATCTCTGCAGACCTCGAATGAAAGGAAGAAATCAGCTACTTCCAGCTTTATGCAGACAGAAACTCATCATCAGAATCAGAGAGATGGCTCTGCTGAGAGAGAGACCTTTTCATGCATCTTCTGCAAGGGTCGACATCACCTCACTGAATGTTCGTCCTTCAACTCAGAGACGATGCAGAAGAAGAGAAAGATTGTTATGGAAAATGGACTCTGTTTCGGCTGCCTTGAGAAGGGACATATATCAAGGAGATGTAACAAGCGAAATACATGCTCTTCATGCAGAGGGAAGCATCCTACTGTTCTACATGATGATGAGTGGAAAGAAAGACGACAGGATGCTACCAACAGAGATAGAGATAACATTGAAACCTTGGAGTCAACATCCTATGCATCAAATTCGGATTCCAGTCATACTACAAAGTCAACAATGATCGTTCCTGTGTGGCTGTCTCACGAGTCCTGCGACAAGGATAAATTAGTGTATGCCTTGTTGGACACACAATCTGACACATCCTTTATTCTCACGAAAACTAAGGAGGCGATGGGAATTAAAGGAACGGAGGTAAACCTGCTACTCTCTACCATGACCAAGGCGAATGAGAGAATTGCAAGTGAAAAGGTGATTGGTCTTCAGGTGAAAGCATTCAACGACTACACGAAGATCATCAGCCTCCCTCCTACCTTCACGAGAGACATCATGCCAGCGGATCGACATCACATACCTACTCCTGACATGGCAAGATCCTTCCGACATCTGACCAGGATTGCTGACATGATAGCTCCTCTTCAGGATGTTGAAATAGGACTCCTGATCGGATACGACTGTGCCAAGGCTCTCGCTCCACGTGCTGTTATCCACTCTCCCGATGATAGAGGTCCATACGCAATCCAGACGGATCTGGGATGGAGCATTGTGGGCACAGTAAAGGCAGGGTATGGAGGTAGTCACAACGATCCTTTGGGTGTGAGCCATCACACAACTGTACGATTTGTGCCTGAAGAGGTACAGCTAAATGGACATCGATCAGAAGTGAACTTCACTCATTCAGCGACCATGAAGGAAGAGAAAGCACCTCTTCATGTTGATCGACTTCTAGAGGCCGACTTCACTCCAGATGAGGAAAAGCCAGAAGCTGTAGATCTTTCTAAAGATACTGAAGTGGAAAGTCGGACCCATGTGCAGAAAGTAGACAAGCTCGATTTGGAACGATTTGATCGTCTCTCTAGTTGGTGTCGAGCGAAGAAAGCTGTGGCAAACTGTCTACGCCTCAGATCTTACTTACCGAGACGTTGCTACGCAAGATGGGACAAGAGAGAAGAGAAAGGTGGTGTCAAGAATGTTGTGATGGAACCTCTATCTGCTGAACTACACATGCGAGCTGAAAGGGAGAGCATAAAGTTGACTCAAAGGAAGACCTTTAATGATGTAATGCAAGCAGTAGAGGGTGACAAACGCTACAATGAAAGTCGTCTGCATCATCTTGACCCCTTCGTAGACAATGTTGACATCCTAAGAGTGAAGGACTTTCTTCAGATAGAGGAGTGTGACTTCATTGCCTTCAAATGCAATGTACCTACTTCGAGCCACATGGGTGGAGTGAGGGAGAGACATATTACCTCGAGTTACCTCGATCGCCCTATTCAAGCTAGTTCTTCTTGTTCCGAACGTAGACCAGGAAGAATTCCCGGCCAAGGAGCCACAGGACTGAAGACCGATACTTTTATTTACGAACTATAACTTAAATGATCAAACTTCAGACATTTGCATTAATTTGAACTTTAATTCATGAAGAAATTGATTCAGTGATTGTGCAAAGTACAGACTCAAGTCAAGAATACTGATTTCCAAATAATGTATTTGTTTGTTGTTATAATCCGAGAGATACGGATGACTGTTTGAAGAATATGAAGTATAAACTAAGATTCACCATTGAAATGCTTCTTTTTGATTATGTACTTAATTCCATTTTTGGACAGTGTATTATATATAACGTGAGTACTTTGTTCGTACTTGTGTGATATTGAATTTAAGTGACAGATATTATGCTATGCAAGTTTTAAGCTTTACAATGTATTCTGATGCTTTAGATTTAGCCGAGGCTGTCGGCCATTTTGTTTATTTGTAATGGCGTTCTTAGAGTAAATTAATTCTTAATTTAAAGGAGCCATGTTGTGACAGTTGCACTTAATTAAGTTATCACCCAAGTCATTTGTTTTTGTATTATTGATGCATGACATGAACACACATATATTTGTAATAGCACTTCCTCAGGCAAGGTGCCTAATATAGCGCCACCTATTGATAACCACTTGATATCAAACACTCAGAAGGCTACAAGAACATGGTTGTGTCGAGGTCTAAGGATCCCCTTTTTGCCAGCGCATCATGGGGATTTCAGTCATAGTTTTGTCATTATGTCAGGCAAAGAGGTTAGTTTTGTTGTATATTGAATCTATTTCTATGAATTGTTGAAACATAAAGTGTAAATTAGTGTGTGTATTTTGTACTTCATACTGAGAGATGTTGATGTTTGTAGTGTAAGACATGCAAGCCCATGCTGGTTTAATATGTACATTTGATTTGATATGAAGAACAATGATGATAGAGAAGATTCTGCTAATAATTTGATGATATATATTATGAGAGTGCTGAAGCACTAAGTAGAAATTCAGAATTTATAGTTGTTTAGTTAATTGTTTAACATGCTATAGTGAAGTCTAGTTGTGATACTTGTAGTGTGAGTTTGTATTTATGTAAAGCCATTTAATGCAGATGGACTAGAATAGAGACTGTGTTATTGCTATATTGATTATGCTATGATGTACTTCGTCCTTGTTTTCACGAAGTGACGGTAGTGAGGAAAATCGTAACGCAAAGTGAATGCAATTTTTTTTCACTACCGTCACTTCGTGAAAACAGCGACGACTTGTACTTATGATTATTTATCTGTGATTTATCCACAGTTTTCACGGAATTTACTGGAACGACATGATTACTCCAATTAAAGATACAAATTCCCGTAGAAGCCTTTGTTCAGACTTTTGATTTATTTTATCGACCTCGCTGCAGCCACACGGACGAAAGCACGGCGGGCGTCGCGGAGTGCCACGAGGCGACGAACCCGCGAGAGCGAGTCGGCAAGGCGTGCATCCGCCCTCTGTGCAATCGACAAAGAGACACACTGCGGACGAGAATCTACTTCTGTCAATGGATGTAGCACATCACGTAGTGACGTGTGTGGCTTATCCCGAGTTTACATGTCTTGCCATAGGATATGCTTTGTAGCATGCAAGAGAAATACACATTAACGGATGAATTACCCGGGTGATGGCATGTAGAAAATGCACGCTCTCACGGGTTGGGCTTACCTGTGTTATGCGTCTTTATATAGGATATGCTTTGTAGCATGCAAGAGAAATACACATTAACAGATGAATTACCCGGGTGATGGCATGTAGAAAATGCACGCTCTCACGGGTTGGGCTTACCTGTGTTATGCGTCTTTCTATAGGATATGCTTTGCCAGGCGGCCATGCGTGTATTGTATGATTCTACGCTCACTTCACACACACACCAGTTTCGACGATTTTTGTTTCGATTTTGCCCATTAATGTGACCTAAAAGTGAATGAACAGAGTTTAATATTTTAAATTTAAATCAGTCATGTCTTTATTATTTGATATTTATTAGCTTATTTCATGATGTTTTTGTGTCATCCTATTAATGGCCATGATCAGACGTTCAATTTCAGAATAAGCTTGAATGTTATTAAATAATACTTAATAGATTGATTTCGGTCATCAACAGGACCGGTGCGGGGCCGGGAGCTGCAGCTTGGTGTTGGCGCTGGCACGAGTGTTGCGCTGGCACGAGTGTTTGCAAGGGGTGACCATTTAGGCGTACGTGTATGTAATTATGTGTCTGCATGTTTCTCTGAGGCGTTACCCTTGGTAAATGAACATGTTTTTGTTTATAATGATATGGGTTGTGCCATATCTAAAAATATGCACTACTTATGAGTTATCGTTTGTCATACACTAACTCCGGGAAGCTCCAACACCGGCGCGCAGCGTCGGAGCTTCGGTCAAACTGTCGTGGTGGCTTCGAAAAAAAAAAATGGGGCGACGTTATCGTTAAAATCTGCAAAGGGAGTACTTACAATTTTTACATCATAGGGTGCACGACTCCTCAGGGCATAACAATGATCACTTGAATTCATAATTTGAAGAAGTCTTCGATGGGAAAAAAGGGTTTTTCAGAGCACTACCCAAACGACTCTTCCATGTTGCAGCGTCGATTCAAAATGGCGAAGAGACTGTACGCATGCGCGGCAGAGCCGCAGAAAGTATGAATATTCATGCTATCGAGTGCCGATCGCTCGAAATTGCTGAATATGCACGACTCGAACAAACAGAGTCCTCCTCAACCTCGTGCATATTCAGCGATTTCGAGCGATCGGCACTCGATAGCATGAATATTCATACTTTCTGCGGCTCTGCCGCGCATGCGTACAGTCTCTTCGCCATTTTGAATCGACGCTCCAACATGGAAGAGTCGTTTGGGTAGTGCTCTGAAAAAACCTTTTTTCCCATCGAAGACTTTTTCAAATTATGAATTCAAGTGATCATTGTTATGCCCTGAGGAGTCGTGCACCCTATGATGTAAAAATTGTAAGTACTCCCTTTGCAGATTTTAACGATAACGTCGCCCCATTTTTTTTTTTCGAAGCCACCACGACAGTTTGACCGAAGCTCCGACGCTGCGCGCCGGTGTTGGAGCTTCCCGGAGTTAGTCATACACTAGACTCTACATCTAGATCTACTTATAGTTTGTCATCAAAATTAAATGGTCATAATTTATGGATAAGAGTAAGATAACACGCGTCAGTGGCATGTTAGGGGGTTCAGTTGACAGTTTCTACGTCAACGTACATGGGTTATATATTAACAGATTTATTTATTTTAATCGGAAGGAATTCGGCAATTCTTATCATATGCACGTTGTGTGCCCCTTTATTTATTACTAAAGTTAGAGTCTGCGCCGCGCTGCGCGGTCACAGAAGTTTAAGGTATGCATGAAGTTTGAAGGCTTTAGAATATTAGTAGAAATAGGATGTGATGTAGTAGAAATAGGATGTGATGTTTAACTGAAAAAATTAATCAGTAATCATAGCTATCTCTAGCCCTTTTCTTCCCCAGAACTCTGGGGCTTAAAACTGGCCGTAATTGCAGCAGATGCTGTATTTTCTGAGCTGAAGTGAATTTTTATTTTTTTAAATTGAACCGGTTGATATATTTCATTGACGTTTCTTACAGGTATTCGGACAATGATCCCGGTCAACTTGATACCTCATTCACGAATAACGGAGCTGTATTTCTTGCGTACGCGAAGAAAATGACCGAAAAGAAGCTCGCCACGCAAACACAGAAATTTATGAATATCAATCAATATTTTTAATTAAAATATAATATTTTAAATTTAAATCAGTCAAGTCTTTATTTGATATTTATTAGCTTATTTTTAATTAAAATATAATATTTTAAATTTAAATCAGTCAAGTCTTAATTGATTACGGAAGCTAAAGGCTGAAAAGTTTGATGCCGCGGACGAACGCAAAATGGCTGCCACAGCAAAGAGCGCCCGTTTAACGGGCGCAAACAGCTAGTAGTAACAGTAGTAGTAGTAGTAGTAGTAGTAGTAGAAGTAGTAGTAGAACTAGTAGTAGACTTTATTGGATAACTTGTTTAGCACATGACTAATCTTCCACAAGGTCCATAGATCTTATATCAGAAAATTGATTTTTCTCAGTGTTCTCCCACATAATATTTCCTGTGTTAGCTACACAGAAAAGATGATACAGTCATGGGGATTAATGAATATGATTTCAAGTATGTCTGCATTAGACTTGGCTTGCCTGAAAATTCTTCTACATGTAATGTATGATAACAATTCAGGAATACTATGATGACCCTATTCATGGTGAATTCACTGCACAAGACAACAGTGATTTTTAAAAATCATACCAGGTGACTACATGTACAATGTAGGCTCACTTTAAAAGATTTTCACTTGAAATTTTCTGTTTGATTCCCCACAAGAAGAAACATGCCTCTAACACATGCTGAAAAGCAAAAACGATACAGAGAACGCCTGAAGGCCACTGGCCAGTACGATGAGTTTAAAGCACGTCAGGCAGTAGCTTCCAAGAAAAGTCGGGACAAGCAGAAGCATCAGGAGTCACACACCACTTCTGAATGCAAGAAGGCAGCTAAACAACGACTAGAGGCTACACGACAGCGTGTTGCTCAATGGAGGAAACAGAAGAAAGAATCAGCTGCTGCCAAAACTACTCCATCTCCATTTCGAAGTGCCCAAGCCTTTGCTAAAGCCACTACTCGTGCAAAGCGTTTCATGAAACTAGCATTGCCACAAACACCAAACCGTCGCAAAGTTGTCTGCAAGAAGTTGTATGAAATGGAATGCCATAATTCAACTCTGATGCAAAAGGGAGAAGAGGGGACACAATCTAAACAAGGCCTAGATGAAGATACAATCAAGAAAATCCATGCATTCTACCAGCGTGATGACATTAGTCGCCAAGCGCCTGGACGTAAAGATGTATTGACCATCAGAGATGCAAAAGGGACAAAAAAAAAACATCAAAAACGACATTTGACATCATCCATACTAGAGGTATTTGCCCTCTTCAAAGAGGAGTATCCTGATATCATGGTCGGTAAATCCAAATTTGCAGATCTAAGGCCCAAACATGTCCTCCTCAGCAGCAAACTGCCCCATAATGTGTGTCTCTGTCGCTACCATGAAAATTTCATAAATGCGATTAATGCCTTCCACAAGGTGTTTCCAGAGTGCCCTGCCTACTCCTATGATTTACCAGAGAAGTTCTTGTGCGATGAACCAAATAGATTCTGCTGGTTGAATGAGTGCCCTGCATGCATGGATGGACAAGTTTTGCCCAAGGTATATAGCTGTGAAGAGTCTGCAGATGTGACATGGATGGTGTGGAAGGCAGATGAGGACGGGCGAATGATAAAAGTCGAGGAGAATGGTACAACTGAGGAGCTCCTAGATCACATCAAGAAAATTCTGCCCCACTTTCTGGAGCACTGCTTCTTCAAAAGAGAACAGGCAGCATCATGTAATGCCCAAAAAGTGAAGGCCATGTCTGAAGATCAAGATAATGAAGTTGCTCTCCTGCAGGTAGACTTTTCAGAGAACTACACGTGTGTTCACCAAGATGAAATTCAGTCAGCCCATTGGCGTCAACGGCAGGTGAGCCTTTTCACTGCAGCCATCTGGCACAAAGGTTGATGCAGTTCTCACGTTGTCGCCTCAATCTGACCCACTCCAAAGAAACAATCATGGCATACATGGACACCCTGCTTGATCACTTGCCTCATGGAGTCAAACTTGTGTATGTCTGGTCTGATGGTCCGGCATCACAATTCAAGAACAGATTCATAGCAGCAGCCATTGATGCCTTACAGAAGAAGCACAACGTACAAGTTCAATGGAATTTTTTCTGTACGTCACATGGGAAAGGGCCAGTGGATGGCATTGGGGACTCAGTGAAGCGCCATGTGTGGAAGAAGGTGTCCACACGCAAATCAATCGTCACGGATGCAGCAAGGTTTACCTGTGCATGTGCTGATATGTCTGGTGTGGCCGTCCGCGAGTTAACAGATGATGAGATACAGGAGCGAAACCAGATGCTCGACTTAAAATCTGTGTTCGACAGTGCAAGTCCAATAAATGGAATCAGCCGCATGCACTTCATGAAGCATGTTAACAATGAAGTTGTCTGCTATCTTCTCTCAACTGATAACCAGTCTTCCAATGATAAGATACCTACAAATGGTGATGCAGCCATACACGTAGGAGATTGGTATGCTGTTGACTATGATGGCATTCTATACCCTGGTGAGGTGGTAGGTGTTGGTGCCAAGGATGATTACAGGGTATCTGTAATGAAGCCAGCTGGGCAAAACTGGAAGTGGCCGACACCCAGGGATATGATCTACTACCCTAAGAAGAACATGGTTCTAAAGATAGATATTGTTCTTGATGTCTTTATTTTACTACATACAATAGTGTGCATCTGTAAAAACACTTAAATCAAGATGCAGTGGCAACAGAATAGTTGTATCCCATCAATGTGTGTCAGGCCATTTGAATGGACATAATGTAACGCAAGTTACCGTAACGCGAGTTACCAATATATATGATTCCTACACTTTACCTGTTCATTGTTTCTTACTTTTTATATTGTAAAGTTATGAGTCATAACCTACTATCAAGTCAAGGTAGGAAAGGTTTTACAAAGATTGGCTAGTATGAGGAGACTTTGCCAAAAGATGCTCTTACAGGATTGACCATGTCCTTTTTTTGTAACGCAAGTTACCGAAATTAAACGATTCAAGAATCTCAATATATTTGTCCTTTGTTTTTCTTATTTGGTTCATTTAGTTCTTCTATGTCTACCCTACCAATGTTGAAAAAAGCAACTTGTAAATCCTAGCAATTACAAAGATATAGGCATATTATCCTGTTAATGTACCCATTATGTGTAACGCGAGTTACCATGGAATGGCCCTGTAGCACATCATTGAAATTGTTCATTTTCATTTTTCGCCAGTCAAAGACCCTACATGTCAAGTCAGAACCCTTGGCAGAAATCAATTCTGCCTTGTATTAATGCAGTGGTAGTTTGAACTTGTATTCAACTCTTATCCTGCCACAAGGCTAACCCCCATTGTGCCAAGCCACAAATCCCCCCCAGTGCCAAGTTTATTTTGAGATAATCAGATTAACGCGATGGTACTATCAATAGCGCGTGCGAAACACTAGGCACAGTACAATGGGCATGAACAAAAACTGCTATTACGAATGCTTGCAAACATGCAAGAAGCAGAGAAGCAGTAGCTCGCTCGCGTGTACAAAGCACTATAACAGTAGCGTGCATGCAGCCTTATGGCAGGATATGAGTTAATAGTCACTCTTGTGTTTGTTTGACAGAACCGTTCAATGGAGAAGAGAGAAGTAAAGCAGTTCCAGTTCACAGCCTGGCCGGACTATGGAGTTCCAGAGCACGCTACATCAGTCTTAGCCTTCATCAGTAGAGTCAAGTCCTGTAACCCACCAGACGCAGGACCCATCGTAGTACATTGCAGGTAAGGTATAGGTGATAGGTGTAGGAAGGGGGTATAGAAAGGGGGGAATCGTGTACCGGTAGCCTAAGAGATACAGGGCCTGGTGTAGTACACTGCAGGTAGGGATTAGGTGTAGGAAGGGGTATAGAAAGGGGGGGGGGGGGGGGAGTCAAGTCCTGCAACCCACCAGACGCAGGACCTATTGTAGTACATTGCAAGTAGGGAATAGGTGAAAGGTGTAGGAAGGGGGTAGAGAAAGAGGGGGGGGGGGGGTTAAATCATGTACCGGTAGCCTAAAAGATACAGGACCTGTTGTAGTATATTGCAGGTAGGGGATAAGTGATAGGTGTAGGAAGGGGGTAGGGAAAGGGGGGGGGGGGTAAATCATGTACTGGTAGCCTAAGAGATACAGGGCCTGTAGTAGTACACTGCAGGTAGGGAATAGGTGATAGGTGTAGGAAGGGGGTAGAGAAAGAGGGGGGGGGGGGGTTAAATCATGTACCGGTAGCCTAAGAGATACAGGGCCAGTTGTAGTATACTGCAAGTAGGGAATAGGTGTAGGAAGGGGGTAGAGAAAGAGGGAGGGGGAGGCGGGAGTGACATCATGTAGCCCAAGAGAAACATGGCCTGTTGTAGTACACTGCATGTGATAATCAGTGTTTGTTTGCTGTAAATTACTTCAAAGTAAGAAATATAGACGTAGAAGTTACATTAAAGAACATTTTATTCTATCTTGAATTTTGAGATCGCCTAAATCCGATCACAGTTCCAATGGTCTTTTGAGGAAGTAAAATTAATTAAGTGAGGAAGACTATTTTTATATAGTTCATTTTCAATATTTCTACTCTGTTAAAGATGAGATTACCAAATCTGTTTCCTTTCCCATCTCCCTTCTTTAATCACACTGTGCCAAATTGTTATGTACCATGGCACCATGAAGTTGTGTGATCTAATGTAAGTTAACCTTTAATATTTCTTTAATCTTAAGTATATTGAATATTAATTTAAATTATTTGTATGTGCCTTTAGCATCTCTAGAAATGGATATGTTGCGCTTTATAAATATTATTATTATTATTATTATTATTAAAACAGTGCCGGTGTCGGGCGGACCGGGGCCTACATCGTCATTGACTCCATGCTGGATCGCATCAAGCACGAGAAGACGGTCGACATCTACGGTCACGTGACCTGCCTGCGTGCCCAGCGTAATTACATGGTGCAGACGAAGGAGCAGTACATCTTCATCCACGAGGCCTTGTACGAGGCAGTGGCCAGCGGGACCACGGAGGTCCACGTAAGGAACCTCTACGGCCACATTCAGAAGCTGACGGCCCTGGAGCCTGGAGAGACGATCACCGGCATGGAAAATGAATTCAAGGTACGACACAGAGAAATTGCCTATTCTATTGGAATAAATTTCTCTTCTGCACTGAATCGTGTTAACAGTGAAATCTTTTTCCTTGTATTTTGAGAAAGAGAGATGTTGCCCCACAGCTAGAGAAGCTTGTGAAATCGGAATAATTTTCTCTTCTGCACTGAATCGTGTTAATAGTGAAATCTTTTTCCTTGTATTTTGAGAAAGAGAGATGTTGCCGCACAGCCAGAGAAGCTTGTAAGACTGTAGTTTGGGAGAAATTTTGTTTGCTATTGCCTGAATGGAAAAGGAATTTTGTTGTCATAATATTCTGGATAGACTTATGCTATTTTACAATTATTTTGTTGTTGTAATTTGCAGAAATCCCAAGTCTTTTGGAGAACCTGTACAGTCAGTGTAGCAGTTATGCTACCATACCTATGAGTGTAACAGCCAGTCTTCTGTTCTTTGATTTCTTTACTTTGTAAGATATATTTCAAGAAGAGCTTAAAGTGACTTGGTAACATTGTTGAAGGTTGATGAAAAAATTGCTTAATTTTTGTATAAAATGTTACTTTCTATATTCCTTCTACTGTACTAACCCTCTGACATGCAAAAAAATCCTGAACAAATTCTCAAACCACGTAGATATCTATGGTTTTCTTTGAAGGCGTTGATGTACGACACCCTCTATCAGTGATTAGCAGTAAATTCTCCCAACCATTTTTGTATTTTCCCGACCGTTTATCCATGAAAAAAATCATAAAAAAGGCTATAAAAAATCTGTCAACACTTAAATGTCTGGAATGGAATGTAAAGCCATTTTATTGCTTTGTGAGATTTCCATTCACCTAAAATGTTATCAAATTGTAATAATATAGTTGGGAGAATTAAGGAATCGATCAGATCAGTATTTCCCAATTTGTACCATGAATAATGGTCCGTTTTCACTCAAATTTTCAGATTATCTTTAATTGTACATCTAGCATTGAAGTCACTACCTTAGCACTACTATCTCTCATCTGAACAATGTTACCAAGTCCCTTTAAAGCACGAGAAGATATTGACATTGATAGTGATGTTTTTTCATTGATTTCCTATTCTCCATACTTTTCTCATGAACAGAGGTTGGCAAGTCAGAAAGCCCAGCCGTCACGGTTCGTCAGTGCCAATATTCCTGCAAATAAATTCAAGAACAGACTGCTCAACATCCAGCCATGTAAGCTACTTCTAGTTCTACCCTTTGTGTAAAGCATTTTTGTTAAGGGTGGCAATCGGTCTATGGTGTAAACAGAGGCAGTTAATGTATGAATTAACATGCTGATTTTGCAATATCTACCTGAATGGCATATTTATGTCAAAATAATATCATCATTTGCCTTGTGAGGAATGACAAAAGTGTTATTTTCTGTTGTTTATTAGAAAATAATGTGTGCATTAATAATAACTTTAAAAGAATGAATAGAAGAGTGAGATTAATCTTCCTGTTATTTATTACAACGAGAGGGTTGTACACTATTTATTATAAGATGATGAAGCAGATCCTAATCAAATGATTGGTTGAGAGCGTACACGTGACCAGGCATATATTTTGCCTAACACGTAACTTTACTATTGACCGGTCATTAGTAAAATCATGTTCTAAAATATCATTTCATAAAACAAATAATACACATCATTTTGTTTGGGCATTAGTAAAATTACCCACACTCAGTACCTTCCAAACAGTCCAAACACCCTTGGCTATCGCCTCGAGCGTGTTAAACTGTTCCAAAGGTACCTTGTGTAGGTAAAACGTACTAATGCTCTCACTGCTGTGTATTATTTGTATGATATTCATCCAAGATACCTTACAACACACATATACTCAGCAAAAGTATTATCTTAAACGACTAAGTCAGATTTACCCACGACTGTGGTGGGAATCTCCCATTCACCAGCTCATCTGAATGCCCTTGCGCATGCATTTACATAATCATGAATATGCATAAGATTAATAATAGTTAATATTCGTAACATATTGTTATCTCCTTTCCCTTTGACCAGATGAGGGCAACCGTGTTTGTCTTCAGCCAATCCGAGGTGTCGAAGGATCAGACTACATCAACGCAAGTCATATTGACGTAAGTCTCAACGGTTCTTTTTCTTCTGTTTCTTATGGGTTTTTTTCTTCAAAATTTTGATTCCTTTACCATCTAGGTTTGGACGAATTGCTCTCGCTTGTTCGTTCTTTGTCTTTCTTTCTCTCTCTTTCTCTCTCTCTTGATTTCGGTCATGAGCACTTCAGAGCTACCAAGTATCACGCATTAGGCGTGACATCACGCATTTCGAGGGTCTGAAAATGCTCTTACGCACGACGCGCGCGCTAGATTTTGAAAAAACGCTATACCTTATACGTGTGTTACATGTATACACTCGCACGCCGAATCATGAAAATGTCACGCATTGCCGATCTTTGAACTTGGCGTCTCTGGCACTTGTGATTTATTGCTTAGGCTTACTTATTGTGAAGACCAAGATGTTTTGTTTTTTGTAGAAAGTAAATGGAACGAGATCCCCTATTCTTAAAGTGACTCGGTAACATTGTCTCAGATTCTGAAACAAAATCCTGGATTTAGCTCATGCTGCAATTATAGTTATAACCTTTAGGTCAGTCAGGAACCCCACAACTTTTACAAGCCGATTGCCTGTCTGATTATCAAGATATTTATGATTGGAAATCAAACTCAAATTTTCTGTTTTCCTAACGGTTTTTATAACACTACAGTCTATTGGGGGAAATGAGTATGGTAAAGCCGTTCATTCAAAGGTTTTTTACTTTTTTGAGGCACTTCATGATCATTTTGAAGCACAATTTTGTAGGGCTTCAATATTACACCATATCACAGACACTGATAACACGTAGAATCATGCATCTCAGATTTAACATTGTTAAACGATGCCTTTAATAATCATTTGCCCTCCTGTCTTGTTTCCCCCTACAGGGTTACAGACAGAGGAATGCCTACATCGCCACCCAGGGGCCTCTGGCTGAGACAACAGAAGACTTCTGGAGGATGCTCTGGGAACAGAACTCAACCATCATCGTCATGCTCTCCAAACTCAGAGAGATGGGAAGGGTAGGTGGAAGACCGACCTTTCTTTTTCAGACCTTTCTTTTATAATAATAATCAATAATTACAGGCCGTCTACCTAGATATTATATTCAGAGGCGCATTAATTATTACCCCGACTTTTGCCTAGCTGCCATTACGGTGCTCTAGCATTTCAAGGAATTAATTCCTGCCAGGTACCCTTTTACTTCACCTGGGTCGAGTGTGGCAAATGAAGATTAATGCCTTGCCAAAGGACATTAGTGTCGTATCGGGGATCAAGTGCTTAAACCACTCGACCACGACACTTCTACTTTTTCTTTCACAGTCATGTCAAACAACAATCCCCTACAAATGTATATTGTAAGACAAGGGAGATCTCATTTTTACCACCCAGTATATAATAATCTAACTTGGAATTTCTCAACATTTCTGGATACTCAACACCATTCAATTAAAGCCCCACTGCACTAGTTTGGCTAGGAGGGATTAGACCTCCATGCATGGTCACTAACAGGTGGTTATCTCATCAAATCAGCTCTCAATTAACATAAGAAAGAGGGAACCATGGGGGACCAATGGTCACTGATTAGGCATTGTTTGCTATTTAGAGGGCGCAAGGAGCTATAAGTAGTGCAGTGGGGCTCTAAGGTATATGATTACCAGGCAGGAATAAATTCCATGTATGCTAGAGCACCATAACGGCAGCCATGCTAAAGCCGGGGTGAAAACAGTGGAGCGTCAGAAGTTTCAATTCTGAAAGACTTGAGCGGTATACAATACAAAATGCCACTATTATTATTATTAATATTCACATTTCATTCCACAGGAGAAATGTCATCAGTACTGGCCAGCCGAGAGGTCGGCGCGTTATCAGTACTTTGTGGTCGATCCCTTGTCCGAATACAACATGCCACAGTACATCCTGAGAGAGTTCAAGGTTACAGACGCAAGGGTGAGTCTCAACAACAACACCCCCCCCCCTCTCCCTCCCAACCCCTCCCTCATCTCTCTCTCTCCCCTTCAATGTTCTGCAGTAGCAAACATGGCTGTTATTTGTCTTTTGTCCAAAATTTCATGGTGATTATAACTTTTGTGGTTTTATGCTGGAGTGAAATGGCATTTTCATTAAATAATGCTTGCCGACAGTTGATGCATGAACTGAAAATGTAAGTTGATGTTTATAATAAATGATACATTTTAGATTTGAGTGTTTAAGAATTCAATTCAATTTTCATAGATTTATCTTTGATTGTAAAATGTTTAAGTTGCTTAATCATATGTGATGAGGTTGCCTATTTTACAATTTACCTTTAAGGATGTTTTTTTGTTGTGGTAAGATTAGTATACAAATAATACACAGCAGTGAGGGCACTAGTAAGAATTACCCACACAAGGTACAGTATGAAGGTACCGAGTGTGGCTAATTTTACTCATGCCCGAACAAAATGATGGGTATTATTTGTTTTTATAAGATTATATTTTATTTGTTTAATACAATGATGTTTTATAACATGATTTGGATAATGACCGGTCATTATCCAAATTACGCTTTAGGCAAAATACATGCCTGGTCACGTGTACGCTTTCAACCAATCATTTGATTAGGATCCACGTCATCATCTTATAAACGAATTTAACTGATTTCCTTACAATTTCAATTTCCACCTTGAACAGGATGGGCAGTCGAGAACAATCCGACAGTTCCAGTTCACAGACTGGCCAGAGCAAGGAGTGCCCAAGTTCGTAGAAGGCTTCATCGGTTTCATCGGTCAGGTTCACAAAATCAAGGAGCAGTTTGGACAAAAAGGACCAATAACAGTACACTGCAGGTCAGTTGATACAATGACGATGATGATGACGATGATGGTTGGTGGATAGGGATGTTCGTTGTGTCGATTGATGATGATGATGATGATGGTGATGATGATGATGATGATGATGATGGTGATGGGGATGATGGTGATGGGGATGATGATGATGGTGATGGTGGTGATGATGGTGATGGTGATGATGATGATGATGATGGTGAGGATGATGATGGTGAGGATGATGATGATGGTGATGATGATGATGATGAGGAGTATGATGAGGAGGAATATTGAGATGGTGATGAGAGTAATGATGGTACTAATAATGAGGATAATGATAATGATGTTGGTGATGATAACAATGATTTTGTTGATATTGTTTCTGGTAATGGTTGTGATTATGATGATGATGAATACAGTAATGGTCATGACGATAATATAGATGATGACAATGGCTGGTATGATGAAGATAGTCATGTTAATGCAATAACAGTCAGTCTAAGGTCAATCAAGAGATAGTATCAACGTGCATTCATGCTTCCACAATGTGACCCTTGACACCTTGATTCAATATGTTTCAAATGATCCTTGATACCACGTTGCTCAATCCTGGGACCCGTTTCACAAAGCCTTTTTTCAATGACTAATTACAAAAATCAGTGACAAATCTGCTGATGACCAATCAGAAGCAAGGATTTCAGTATATAACAAAAAACTGTCTTTTGTCACTGATGACAAGTTTTGTGAAACACCCCCCTGACCTCATCTCATCTCTCCCCTTGCAGTGCTGGAGTGGGAAGGACAGGAGTCTTCAACACCCTCAGCGTGGTCCTGGAGAGGATGCGATACGAGGGGATCGTTGACATGTTCCAGACCGTTAAGATGCTCAGAACCCAGAGGCCTGCTATGGTACAAACAGAGGTAAGTCGTCCAGAGGCAGGCAACGTTGCATACGCTGATACCCCATTCACACCAATAAGACCAAGGATAGACCAAGCAAAATAATAATAATAATAATAATAATCAGTTTTATATAGTGCTTAATACATCTCGGACGTCTCTAAGCGCTTTACAGATATACTATTACCCTGATCATTAGATTCAATGCTTGCTCGCACATAATGTTTGCACACACTCTTCACTCCCTGGGGAGCATTCCAGCCAGGCGCTACTTGACGCTCAAAAACTGTTTGACCAACAATGATGGTCACATCCTACCGGGTACCCATTTTAACACCTGGGTGGAGAGTAGCAAGTGTAGGTTAATCTCTTGCCTAGAATTGATTTCATTTGTGAAAACGATGATGGTTATAGCAGTTGTGGACTCCTAACACGCCGGCTATTGCTACTGGGTATCTCGGGACTCAAGAGTGTCCACTTTCCATTCTCGTCCTAATTCAAATTTTGTTAAAGTCAGTAAAAAGAAGAACGATTGAATTTGAGCAATTACTACTTTAATCGTTGTTGTAGTTTCCTTAAAGTAAAAATATAGAAACTGTACTTACCAATTATACATCCTGTAAAGTTATTGTTCTTTTCATGTCCAAACCAAGTTTTCTACGAGAATCCTAGAAAGTAATTACATTTATAAATTTGATAAATCGTGTTATGAATTGTTCTTTTCATTTTTTGGTCATGTTACAGGATCAGTATCATATCTGCTACCATGCTGCATTGGCGTATCTGGGCTCCTTTGATCACTACACATAGACTCCTTCCCAGCCTCTTCCTTGGAGCACCTTTCTAGCAACAGTACTCCAAAGACAATGAAATAGTAGAGAAGTACTAACTGTACAACTGGGGTTCAAGTATATATTTCGCACTCGGACAAAAAGAGAGTGATAAAATTGGAATCTCCACTTTCACGGAACTTGAGCAAAGTGGACTTTTTTTTACAGCGATATTGTCTTCTGCCCCTGGGTTGGTACGTAGTGGACAGCGTATTAAATTTCTCGAGAACGGCAAACAGCAAACGGCAAACGGGAGTCCTCCGTTGATTAAATCACATGTCCTTCCAATAACGGATCGTCACAAGACCTGGTAGAAAGGACCTTATCTATGCATACACTTCCCTACAGGCAGAGCGCGGAGGGTTGTAGCAATATGAACTTGTACTTCAAACTAGTCTAGACGTTGAATGAAAGGCAGAGACCGACTTAGCTTGGAGTACCTAGTATTGTATCACCAGAAATGTTACAACAGAAATCTTTAATGCAGTAATACGACGCTTTACAGAGGAACTGAGACGTCCTGAAGTTATCCTGCAAAGCTATTTGTATTCAGTCATGCCGCTTACTTCCTTAGTCATCACTTTCGTTTCGTTTATTTTAAATATTCTTTGACAAATGGAGAACAGTTGTTTCTGTCCGTATGCATGGAAAGTATAGAATTGACTGATATTTTTACGAGAGTTTTCGCCGAGCATTTATTGACAGTAAGCGAACCAAGCAGGAATGCATCTACGACTGCAGAAATGTGACTTGAGCATATTGATTACAATAGAAGGAATGCACTGATGCAAGAAAGAGGGTCATCTCTGTATCCATGACGAAACGGATGCTATTACGAGTGGATTTCATTTGAATATGGAACAAGCAAGCTATTTTTTGTAACAGACTCGATGCCGGCAAGAAGAGAGAAAAGTGGGCTGTGGATGATGACAACACCAATTTCTGCTTCGATTCGGCCGACTATCTGCACCATGATGCTTAGCATCGTGAGGAAACAAGTAGATTACTAGATGATTTGGTATATCACAAGGTTTTGTCTAGGTATTAATGATTGTTGTCACCTCCAATCAATCACGTAGTGTACATTGGATTTTGACAATCAACAATTGAGACAAAATGAAACGAGTAGATTTGTGTTTGTACATAGTTTTTTAGATGTTGAGATTCTTACCTCAGTGTTTAATACCACGTGTTTGGTTTAACCAGCTTAAAATCACTGACTATAAAGCAAATAACTTCGAATCTTAACACACAAATTGGCAACACAAAGGCTTGTTATCAGTCCCATCTACCAGTTTGTAAGGACACTTCCTTAGCTTGAATCGAATTGTATAATTAGAAAACACAGGACTGAAATTGTTGATTAAGTATGGGATTCCAACAAACATGATTAGCATGTGTAATTGATGTGATACTAAAACCTCTAACAGACATGGTTTGTGAGTTTTAATTTCTAGCATAGATGTAAAGTACTAAACCAGTACTACATTATACATACTAGTACAGTACTCCAGCACAATGAGTAACTTGTACATTTGAAATGAGAAAGGATGATAGTATGAGTGCAAGTCATAGGGTTGTCTGCCTATGGAGCTGCAGCAAAAATGTACAAACAAAAATGTACCAAAATAAGTTATTTTCGAGAAAAACAAAATATATATATATTTGAACATGTTTTTTTACGCCACTTGAAAGTGAAATTCACTAGTTTTCAGCTGTTTATTCTTTGAATATGAGCTCAAATCGTCCAGTTCTCACAAACAATTTTTTTCTTTCGTTTCTTTGTTGGCTTGTTTAAAAAAGGCTTTCATATACATCTTCCAATGGATTAAAAAGCCTTATCGGATATGCCAGACCACCTCAAATCTGTGAGAAGTGAATACTTGAGGAATTAGAGCTAATTTGGCAGCTTGTATTATAATTTGCAACAAAAACAAAGAGAAGAGAAAGAAACAATTTTTTTTTGTACAGAGCAATCATGTTAGCAGTACAATTTTGATTTGAATTTGATATTTTTATGTGCTGAATTGAGTAAAGTACTTAAGTTAAGAGATATGTACTATATAGCCAATTGCATCAGAATGTGTATGTAATGTTTTTCTTCAAATGCTGTGTGTAAACTACTAGCTGCAGTATTATATTCATTTTTATTATCCATTCAGTACAGTCGCTTCTAAGGTACACATTTGTAAAATCAATCTGTTGCTTCCCACCTCATGTTCCATTTATATTGCTGCCTCCCTAAAATCTATTTTTTCCTTCTCTCTCTCTCTCCCTTTCTCTCTCTTTCTCTCTCTCTCTTTCTCTCTTTCTCTCTCAACTCAAAAGAATGATGTTTCATCAACACTGCTTTTATCCTTTCTCTATGGCATAATTTTATATTTTTATTGATGTTCACATTATATTCAGGTTTTAATTGTTCAGGAGTACTCTCCCCCCCCCCTTTTTTTTTTAAAGCGATTATCACTTTGATGATGATATTTTTATCAGCTTGTTGCAATTGAAAAAGTGTTTATCATACTATGACATTGTGGTATAATGTCCAAGAAAAAGACAATTATGTTTGTTAGACATCAGTATGGTATTAATTTTTTCTTTAAATTTTTAGCCATGATTGTTGGGTTTTTTTTTAGTTACAGAAGATCATTTTAATTTAGTGTGCTCTCGTTTGACTGACTAGATGTTCATTGTCTCATTTGCTGAAAGTTCCTTCAAATTTGAAGATTTAAGACGTTCAACAATTTTTAGCTCTTCTTGTTGAAATTTAGCCCATGAACATGCCTTGTTTCACAGGTCTTAAAAATATTAATTTTAATCATTGCAAGAACAAATATTGAATGCTTTTCTTAATGTATTTCTTTATCACCAGGAACAAATGATGTTGTTGTTTCAAAACCTTTAAACAGTGTTACGCTTTTCAATTACATTGTACTTTTACATACATTTACTTCTTCTGAATAATGTTTTGTAGTTACGTATTACTCTATGTACATGTAGCAAATAAATTTGTTTTTCCTTTATCATTATATTTAAAAATCAAAATTTATTCTTTTGATCTTCACTTTTGGTGCTTTTGAAAGAATGTGGGAAAGAAAAGAACAGATGCTCATTTTTGAAATCCTGTATTAAGGTTAAACTTTTTAAAAACCAGCATCGTAGTGTATTCACAGTTTTTGTTTATCATATTGATAAAGTGCTTTTGATGATTTGATGTATTTTAGTGTAAATATAAAGTAGATATGTCATATTGCCTAGTGAAAACCACATCTTTGTGTTTAAAGGCAGGCTTTACTACTTCAGCTTCATTCAAGTTATCGATCGTGGTACATTTAATAGTAAATAATTCTTCCGATGATTCTTAGGCAATATTCACTTTAAAATGTGATTATATTTAGAGGATTTCATTTTGGGGGGCCTGCTAATGGGCCACCCTGCCTATGCATAATGTTCCAACCTCAGTTTGTCATCATATCGAATTGCGTAATGCAGGCGAGACCGCCGAGAGCGTTTCCCTTGTTTTATCAACACAGTCATAATTTTCATAGCGCTCAGAGATTTCGGTGGAAAGCGCTTTATAAGCACCATTTTCAATATTATTAGAAGTAGTAGTATTTTTATCAAGTCCAGAAAACTTGGACCCCCAAATTTGAATCCTTCACATCGCTCAGTGCTTATGCTGCACCGTACAACTTGCATCTGACTTGATTACTATCAGAATCCCCCTTGTCAAAGCAATAATCATAATGATATATCATTATGCAATATTTTGCATATGTGGCATATCTGTGAGGTATTTGTTGATGTCTGTAATATACTAGCCAAAGTATATCCATATTCTTCCCTCATCTTCTTTTGATTTTCTTCCTTTTTAAATTCAACATCCGCACAACTCATTTTATTCTTCTCTCTTGTAATAGTATTGCACTTTAAAATTCATGATTTAATTCTTAGTTTGTAATGATATGACATGTGTGTTAGTGAGTCTCCTCTCATAATCTTAGAACAGATATTTACAGCGTTGTTATTGTTCTGTATTTCATAGAGTTCAACTTCTGTTGTCATTACCCCCCCCCCCTTTAAATATTGACTCGTTATTGAGTCAGATTTCTATCCTTTTTTTTTCTGTGTTACAATGTGAATAGACTTTGCCATACACTGTTATCATAAGAGATGAGTCAAAGATCTGTAACTATAGGAAGGGGAAATATTTTGCCAGCTTTTGTATAAAAAATACTAAAACAAGAATTCTTCCTGATCTTTAGCATAGTTTGTATGTGTTAAGTTAAGGTTAAGTTTAAAGTTTCAATACATGTATACAACTAATGTATATATGCTTTAAGTTCATTTATAAACAAAAGTTCATGTATTTCTCTTAATGCAGTAAGTTTCTATCTTGTTTATTTTAAGTGATTCATATGTCTGTTACAAGCATTAATAAACAATTTCTTACATATAATGCATTTCTTGAACTCTTTTCTGTTGTGTAAGTGGCCGAGTATGAGCATTATATTTGGAGGGTGTCATGTGATGGTGGTAGGATGTGAATGGTAATGTTTGGAGCAGGATTGGTAGTAGAAAGACAGGGAGACAGGGAGAGAAAGGGGTAGAGGATAGAGGGAGGGAGATAAGGCAGGTGGAAAAGAAGAGGAGAGAGTAGAGGAGAGAGGGAGGGAGAGGAAGGGAAGGCAAGTGGAAAAGGAAGGAGAGAGAGAGAGAGAGAGGAGAGAGACAGGAAGGGACAGGTGTGGAGGAGAGAGGGAGGGAGAGAATGGGAAAGCAGGTGAAAAAGGAAGAGGAGAGAGAGGGGGAGGGAGAGGAAGGGAAGGCAGGTGGGAAAGGAAGAGGAGAGAGAGAGAGAAAGGGAGTGAAAGGGAATGCAGGTGATAAAATTCAATTCAACTTTATTTATAAAAACATATATTACAGCAGAGCAAAATTGCACTTCAGAGTAAAAGACTTGGGGGCCCGTTGCATAAAAATGACCAACTCTTCTTATAACTTGAAACATCCAACACAACTTTCAAACATTTAAAATAAGACATGTACACAATTTCTAGCACCTGAATACAACATAGAAATTATCATTATGTCTATCTTATGCAGAACACGAGTATTCATTGTGGCCCAAAAGATAAAAAAAAATTATTATACAAAGGGCTTTTCCAAAGCTTAACCCTATTTAGCCCGGGCTATTTTGAAACTGCATAGCCCGGGGGGGGGGGGGGGGGGGGGGGGGGGGGGGGGCTTCTAAGGCCCCCCCCCCCCCCCCCCTATGATCTCGGCCGTGAAACGCCCGATCGCCGCGAAAATTTGCATACATGTCAAGTGAAGTGTATAGAATACTATGGTAATTTCAGTTTTTTGAAAAATTCACTCATTTGCATATTTATGGTAATTTATGCAAATAAGGTCATAAAATTCACATTTTTGCCCATAAATCAGACACTATTCATATTTAAGCATTCTTTCTCACTACATATATTTGTTAGACCATTTGGAATAATAATACAACACAAAAAATTGAAAAACCAGGGTTATTCCTCATGTTATCTATTGTTTTGATAATTTCTTATGTATTTCTTTGTTTTTTTAACTTATGTATTTTATTGTTTTTGTTGTTTTATTTCATTTCCAACTATAATTCAACTATTTTGACCCCAAAATAAACACCTAAACTATAAACAAGACCAAATAACCAATGTTTTATCTCTTTATTTGAAAAATGAGATTTCCATATGTTTTGTACACAAATCACAAAAATGAGCGATTTTCGGGCTGACATGCGAAGACAAAAGGACACGTGACTTTGTAATGGTAAGTCCGATTTTCGAAAAATTTCTTTCAAAAGATGCGCAAGACTCGAAAGAAAAAAGTCACAAAATTTCAGTGCAATATTTTCTTGCGTTAAAAAATTATCGCGGAAAATGTCGAGGGGGGGGCTTCTAAAGCCCCCCCCCCCCCCCCGGGCTAAATAGGGTTAACCTTGTGTTCTTTACAACTGTGACACTAACAATGTGTTTTACACTGATGAGTGTAATAATCATAAGTGTTTGATGTTCCTGATTCTGACTTCGAAAATATAGATGCAGCCAAATATTTAGACCTTGTGCACGGAAAGAAGGATTTTGTGTACTGCGCAACATTAGGGCCACAATTCAACTATTCATGACCAGCAACCTTCATGACTCTGGACCACTCACAAAATTAGCAAATATTTCTAATTTTAGAGAAGGTGTGGGACTTGTGGGTTGGATTGTAAGATGTTTGTTTGAGAAATTGTTGCTGTATTAAGCACTATTTATATCCAGATTATCACAACTATTATTATTTGTAAAAAGAAACAACATCTAAACCCACTGTTCAAGTTTAAACCAAGATCTGTGTCCACCACAGTTCTAGCCAACCACTTGATGGGATCTCCACTGCATTCTGCAGCCTTTGCTTACGTTGCCATATGTATACTGCATTTCAGAGCCCAAACCAAATCATTGCCACATACATGCAGTACATTTCATTTGAATATTGATCAATGGGTATACTGTATATTTCTCAAAGCCATAAGAATGAAGATTGTAATACTTCATTAGGATAAGAATAAATAATCCTATACTTTTCTTTTCTCATGCAATTTTAGAGACCAACCCATAAGTTATGTGGACATTTAAAAACTAGATGGAACTTCGACTGCGCGCAGTCGAAAATGATGCCTCCGTCAAAGAGCAATATTACAAACCAAAACAGAAGAAATTTTTCAAATTCAAGTTCAATTGTAATCCATTAACAGGTTCTCAGAATATCGTGATTACAAGCAATTTCTCATATACATAAATGACCCTTTGATCTTTGACCTCATGACCCTAAAATCTACTCAGTTCATTGGCTCTGCAAGATGTCCTGAGTTAAATAGTAATCCATCTGTCAGTTCTAATGAGAATGCGTTCACAAGCTATTTTTGCATACATAATGAGCCCATGACCTTTGACCTTTGACCTCATGACCCAAGAATCTACTCAGTTCATTGGCTCTGCACGATACATACATGGTCTAAGTTTGGCAGGAATCCATCTATCGGTTCTTCAGATAACGCGATCACAAGCTGTTTTTGCATACATAATGAGCCCTGTGACCTTTGACCTCGTGACCCCAAAATCTAATCAGTTCATTGGCTCTGCAAGATACATACATGACCAAAGTTTGGCAGGAATCCATCAATCGGTTCTTGAGATAACGCGATCACGAGCTGTTTTTGCATACATAATGAGCCCTGTGACCTTTGACCTTTGAACTCGTGACCCCAAAATCTAATGAGTTCATTGGCTCTGCAAGATACATACATGACCAAAGTTTGGCAGGAATCCATCAATCGGTTCTTGAGATAACGCGATCACGAGCTGTTTTTGCATACATAATGAGCCCTGTGACCTTTGACCTTTGACCTCGTGACCCCAAAATCTAATCACTTCATCGGCTCTGCAAGATACATACATGACTAAAGTTTGGAAGGAATCCATCAATCGGTTTTTGAGATAACGCGATCACGAGCTGTTTTGCATACATAATGAGCCCTGTGACCTTTGACCTTTGACCTCGTGACCCCAAAATCTAATCAGTTCATTGGCTCTGCAAGATACATACATGACCAAAGTTTGGAAGGAATCCATCAACTGGTTCTTCAGATAACGCGATCACGAGAACGGGACGTACGGACGTACGGACGGTACTACTCACGACAGTATGCTTGTGAGATTTTTGTCTTGTGTGTCTGGAAAAAGGGGTATCTTGTGTGTCTTTTCATTTTTTCCTTCTAAAGACTACTTGTGTGTCTTAATTCCCAACTTCTTGTGTGTTTGTCTAAAACTAAATGAAAATGCATCTTGTGTGTTTTTTAATACAATATGTGTTGAGATTGGTTTCTAAAATTAAAATTAAGGCTTGCATGCCCAAAAGACATTGTCTACCTCCATCCACTTTGTCAGGAAAATTAAGGCTTGTGTCCCGCAAAAACACATCATTTATCCGCCTAAGTCGTGAAAATTGAGGCTTGTATGGCAGAACAGACGATCAGCTACCCTGTCCAAGTCAAGAAAATTAAGGCTTGTGTGCCTAAAAAAATTGATGTCCAAAAAGTATACAACTATTTATTTCTGTGTCTTTGGACCTCACAACTGAACAGTGTGATTTCTGAATGACCAAAAAATTGATTTATCTTTTTTCCTCATTGAATAGAAACATCACACACTTATAATACAGGTAATGCAATAATATTCCAATGCTGTGGAGGAACCAATAAAAAGCCAAGGAGCTTGTCATAATGTATTGCATACAATGCTATATATCATTTTTTTTAAAGTCAAGATAAAATTACTTCCATCTAAAAAGAATTAAAACTATTTATGCGACCATGATCTCACTACGAACTGCTTGTGATAATTTAATCCTAAAAAGACTTGTTCCATGTGTCTTTAGAATTCACTACATGTCACCAAGTATTTAAATGTATAAAAAAAACACCATATCACTATAAACCGCACACAACAACAGAAATGCAATTTAATAACACTTGAAGTTACAATTACAAGTAACACTTTTATTAACATTTTCCTTGTCTAATTCAAACATTACAAAATATGGATAACATGAGCAGCTGAAGTGAGCATGGGCTAAAGAGATGAGAGGAAAGATACAACAAAATTTTACAAAAACTATTACGGTATAACAATTTTCAGAATACTGCTCCAGATGCCTATAAATAACTGGATGTCACTTAAACACTATAAGTATATACACATAAACAAGTCACTGTTTATATTCGGTTGAAAGATACAGTCTGCTAATATCTATTGGCTGGCAAAGTTGCGAGTATATTCATCGGCAATAAGCACTGGCTTTCTGTACATTGGATGAATTTAAACTTTGAAATTCACAAACTTTGAGGAGATTTCCAAATATCAAAATTCATTAAGATTTCCCAATTCCACATCAAAATTCACCTTAAATGCAGATATCCATTAAAATTCTCAAAATCACTTTGCCAATGGATTTTCAAAGAGGAGTCTTGACAAAACAAAATTATATCACCTAAAACTTGACAACTGCTAATATCTATTGGCTGGCAAAGTTGTGAGTATATTCATAGACAATAAGCACTGGCTTTCTGTACATTGGATGAATTTAAACTTTGAAATTCACAAACTTTGAGATTCCAAATATCAAAATTCATTAAGATTTCCCAATTCCACATCAAAATTCACTTTAAATGCAGATATCCATTAAAATTCTCAAAAATCACTTTGCCGATGGATTTCAAAGAGGAGTATTGACAAAAAGAATATATCACGTAACTATGAGGAATTTTTATTTCTTCAGAGGCAAAGTTGAGTATTTCATTATTTGCTAATGGAATACGTTTTACACATATCTGAACTTTAAAGGTACTATGTCCCATTTGCAGGCCCCAAAAATGAAAAGGTTAAATTCCAACAGCATTTGAAAGACAATATTAATTTAGAACTTTCCGGAAAAAAGGGGGCTTGAAAATGTCTTTAAGTGGGAAAATAACGACTATTAGTTGTTGAATCGACTAAAAGATGAAGTTGAGTTCTGGTTTTGCGATTGCATTGTGAAAGAAACGGTGTGGAATCGACCAGAAAAGGTTGATCATCTAGCATATAAGAATTTGTGTGTATTGCAAGGTTCTGGAATCATCAAAATGATAAGAAATTTGGCCAAGTCTTGGTAAAGTTACAAACACTGTACACAGAAAGATGTATATGGGACTACACAACCACGTGGCGTAAAAAGGCTATTCCCCCGAGTTTTACGATGTTACATGACATATTTAGAATATGAAGGCATTTGAAGAGCCATGCTTTTTAAGGGAACATGTCTTATCTGATGTTCTTCCACACTTGCATAATAGGAATGATAACGCTCACAAATTATTTTTCACCTCTTCCCAGAACTCAACCTTCTCTTTAAGAGCTATAGAGCCAGTAAGTAATAATCTGATTTCAGACCACTGTACTGCAGGGTCAATGTCGCTATTCATAAGGACAGCTATTCATAAGGTCCGCTATTCATAAGGACCGCTATTCATAAGGTCCGCTTTTCATAATTGGAGAAAAGGGTCAGTAAGGGTCATTATTCATAAGGACCGCTATTCATAATGAAAGAAGAGGGTCGGTATTCTTAATATTAGAAGAGGGTCGCTATTCATAATACGAAATCGGGGTCGTTATTCATGAGGGTCCCTATTCATAATATTACAAAAGGGTCGGTATTCATAACACAGAAAGAGGGTCGCTATTCATAATAGGAGTAGAGGATCGCTATTCATAATAGGAGTAGAGGGTCGCTATTCATAATACAAATGAGGGTCGCTATTCATAATACGAAATGAGGGTCGCTATTTATAAAAAGAAATGAGGGTCGCTATTCATAATAGGAGTAGAGGGTTGCTATTCATAATACGAAATGAGGGTCGCTATTCATAATAAGAAATGAGGGTCACTATTCATAATACGAAATGAGGGTCGCTATTCATAATTGGAGTAGAGGGTTGCTATTCATAATACAAAATGAGTGTCGCTATTCATAATAGGAGTAGAGGGTTGCTATTCGTAATACGAAATAAAGGTTGATATTCATAATACGAAATGAGGGTCGCTATTCATAATAGAAGTAGAGGGTCGCTATTCATAATACGAAATAAGGGTCGCTGATCATAATACGAAATGAGGGTCGCTATTCATATTAGAAGAAGAGGGTTGCTATTCATAATAGAAGTAGAGGGTCGCTATTCATAATACGAAATGAGGGTCGCTATTCATAAAACGAGGAGAGAGTCGCTATTCATAAAACAAAATGAGGGTCGCTGCTCATAAAACGAGAAGAGGGGTCGCTATACATAATAATAACAAAGGGAAATATTGGATGGAGGCATCCCACAGCTATGGCGTCCTGTACAGCACGTAGCCAGAGTTTGATGTTTGGTGAGGGCACATACATGTAATCGATCGAGGTAAACAAAAAGGGGGGGTCTAAAAAAGTTCAACCGATCTTGGAAATTTGGGGGGGGGGGGGGGGCACGTGCCCCCCCCCCCCCCCCCCCCCCCCCCCGTCCTCGTCTGTTGGGGGCGACATATAGCCCTGAATAGTTGTCTCTTTTTAAAGTAGTTTATATTTTATCTGTTATCTTTGATAATTATATAGAGCCAACCCCGCTCATGTGGTGACAGGAAGAAAAAAAGAGTAAAACATAACACACATGTAATACTATCGTAAATTGTCCTCCTTGTTGAAAATCTTGCCCCACCACCCTGCCCCCGACTGATCTTATCCAGGCTACGCCACTGAGACATTAAGTAAGCCAAGCAGACCCATTATCCATTTTAGTTTGCTATTTAAGAAACTAGTAATTGTTTATACGACAATAATGTTTTTGTAGAAAGTAATTTTTATTAGGACTCATCGACATACAAATTATTGAGCGGGATTGGACCTGACCATACGCCTAGTATCTACTGAGCCCCCCCCCCCCCCCATCAGTACGCCCTGGCGCGGATCCAGAATTTTCCAATAGGGGGAGGGGGGCGGAAATTTGAAAAATGCGCAGGACCGTTTTTTCAACTCAACATACCAATACTGACAAGGTCATATTAGAAGCACGATGCCGGTACCTACAAGCATGCACAATTTTGG